>CM069446.1:2908491-3192680 GCA_035610835.1 Ophiura sarsii | reverse complement strand
ATAGCACAAAACTCAGATTTCTATGAACAAAGTCTATTTCAAATAAACAAATAATTCAGCAATCTACAATTTTGAACTCATGTCTATAATCTTATGCCCATTTGGCTAATTTAGATCACAATAGTCCTACTGGAGAAATAATTTAATGGCCGAAAAATGGAATAAACGAATGGCTTTAACACTGAACTGGGTGGGTAATAAGTGATCATGGTGAGAACCCGCCTCCCGCCAACTATGAAAGACCCACCATAAAACTTAATAAAACCACTAAAAATACCCAGTGGCGTCGCGGACCTAAATTTATTTAATACAGCGGTGGCGTATTCTATGAGAGACTTGGCAACTTTTAGTGGGGGGGGGGGGGGGGGGGGGGGGGGGGGGGGGGGGGGCGTCCGCGAAGGGGGTTGTGAAATCTAGGCCTACACGTGTGTATGAACACATGGGGTGGGTAGACCTGTCTGGATTATAAGGGTACACTGGGTACCTGGGGTATGGAATATTAAGGGTACCTGTGATAACTGGATTTTAAGGATGTATGGGGTAGGGCCTATACCAGAGTGGTTATTTCATGTCTTATTATGGGATACCTAATAATATTTAGCGTTTCTGGGTAGGCCTTATGAAGATCCCTGGATTATTGGGCCTATACCAGAGTGGTTATTTCATGTCTTATTATGGGATACCTAATAATATTTAGCGTTTCTGGGTAGGCCTTATTAAGATCCCTGGATTATTAAGGGCGCTGTGGCACCGATATTAGGATTAAGGGCACCTGAGTATCAAGAACCTCTTGCTATTGCACAATAGCCTATATACGCTTTGATCATGTTGACGACTAACCGCACACTATCTTCTATACCATGTATACACTATATGGGGTATGGGGTTGGTACTGCACATTTTGGGGGGTTTGTTTGTTTGTTTGTTTGTTTGTTTAAACCGTCGGTCCGTACGGACACACGCTTGGGTCTTGAAGGGACCAGGCTCAAGCAAAATGAAACTGCTCGGGCCAGGCTTAAAAAGCCTAAAGCATGCTGGCTGAATGAAATGAAAGTTAGAAAAGATGGAAGAAAAGCCTGAAGTAAAAAGAGCCACTTCCAACAAATGGGGTAATTATAACAATTTTGAACTCATCTATGCCCATTTTGCTACAAATCATGAAGGTATCTAATTTAGATAATAATACTCAGCTAGCGAGTGCCCGAGCGTAGCGAGGGTACGCCGCTAGTCTATAATATAATACGGAGTTGCCGATTCCTGTCCTGAGATGTTCTCCCCTTTCCGCACCTTCGATTGACTTCAAACTTTCTGTGCGAGTGCGTATGGGTCCCACGACGAACCAGTTTATGTTTGATTTTCTTATTTTGGGTTAGATTTCGTGAAATTCGAGGTTTTTTAGCCCGTTGCTACGTTATTGCTACGCGCCGCGTATACGCTGAGCACGCCATGGTGATGGCCGGCGCACAACTCACGTAATCGGGCGATTGTCGGCGCGCGCGTATTCAGGCGATTGCCGGCGCACGCGTAGTCAGGCGCCGATTGCCGGCGCACGCGTGATCGGGCGATACCGGAACACGCGTAGGTGCACACGCGTTAGTGGCGCAAAGCGTAGTTTGTTATGTGGTAGAGTAAAGGCGGCAAGCATCCGTTGCTCCATAGTGCAAACCCTATAGTACAAGAAAACGGCATGATGAGACAACAACAAAAAGTCAATCATATAGCCAGGGTATTATACAGGGACCCCTTTGAAGGAACTGAGAGCAAGGCCGGCGCAAACCGTATAAGGCGCAAACCGTAGGCCTGCATCCAGGATAACATGTGTTAATAGTGACATGGAAAATGCGTTTATACGACAGTGCCTCAGTCCCATCGCGGACCCATCCACAATGCGGGCCACGGGCAGGGCGCGCTATATAAAAACATAGATAGGCCAGAAAACCGTGATTATATATACATGGGCGGGATAGGCCTATAAATAAACAAGGAGCTGTTAGAGCAAAATATGCATGCAGAAATAGTCCTACTGGAGAAATAATTTAATGTCAATAGGCCGAAAAATAAAATAAACGGATGGTTTTAACACTGAACTGGGTGGGTACAAAGTGATCATGGTGAGAACCCGCCTCCCGTCAACTATGAAAGACCCACCATAAAACTTAATAAAACCACTAAAAATACCCAGTGGCGTCGCGGACCTAAATTTATTTAATACAGCGGCGGCGTGTTCTATGAGAGACTTGGCTACTTTTAGGGGGGGGGGGGGGGGGGGGGGGGGGGGGGGGGGGCGGGCGTCCGCGAAGGGGGTTGTGAAATCTAGGCTACACGTGTGTATGAACACATGGGGTGGGTAGGCCTGTCTGGATTATAATAAGGGTACACTGGGTACCTGGAGTATGGAATATTAAGGGTACCTGTGATAACTGGATTTTAAGGATGTATGGGGTAGGGCCTATACCAGAGTGGTTATTTCATGTCTTATTATGGGATACCTAATAATATTTAGCGTTTCTGGGTAGGCCTTATTAAGATCCCTGGATTATTAAGGGCGCCGTGGCACCGATATTAGGATTAAGGGCACCTGAGTATCAATAATCAAGGACCTCTTGCTATTGCACAATAGCCTATACGCTTTGATCATGTTGACGACTAACCGCACACTATCTTCTATACCATGTAGGGCCTATAAACTATATAGGGTATGGGGTTGGTACTGCACATTTTTTTTTTGGGGGGGGGGGGTTGTTTGTTTAAACCGTCGGTCCGTACGGACACACGCTTCGGGTCCTGAAGGGACCAGGCTCAAGCAAAATGAAAATGCTCGGGCCAGGCTTAAAAAGCCTATAAGCATGCTGGCTGAATGAAATGAAAGTTAGAAAAGATGGAAGAAAATCCTGAAGTAAAAAGAGCCACTTCCAACAAATGGGGTAACTATAACCATGATAACATTGTTTCCCTCCTAAATGGGGTATTGAAATTGGGTCCGAGATTCAAAGATATCACAAAACTCAATTTCTGTGAACAAAGTCTATTTCAAATGAAAAAAAAATAATTCAGGGATCTACAATTTTGAACTCATTATCTATGCCCATTTTGCTACAAATCATGAAGGTATCTAATTTAGATAATAATACTCAGCTAGCGAGTGCCCGAGCGTAGCGAGGGTACGCCGCTAGTAATAATAATAATACATGGGCCTTATAAAGTGCCTTACGATGTAAACAGCCTCAAGGCGCTGCACAGAAAGATTTTAAAAACTACCAAAAATCATTAAAGCTACAACAAGATATATGCTAAAAATATACAATCAATATTAACTATTATCCATGTACATACTAAAAATAAATCAAAAACCAGATACTAGATGTCAATACAAATATAGAACATAGTAAAATACATTATAAGAAGATTAAATTTAACGGTCGGAAACACGAAATATATAATATCAGTATTACTACCACACATTTTTGACCAGCAAACAACGTGGCAAATACCAAGCTATTCGTTGCTATAATTGTTATTGATAGATGATACAATGTTTATGAATGCAAAGTATTGTATTATGTAAACCGTGTCATTTTCTGGTTTAAATGTGTAAATCCCATTGTACAGACTAGTAAATCATATGGTTTATACTAATTATGCTAGCGGTCTTATGTTTCATTGGATTAATCTCAGATTTTCAGGATTTTATCTTTGTTAGTTTTACTTTAAAATGAAATCAAATTGGTCATCATGGTACAGTGGCTTTAATAAGGATTAAATCCATGCTGAAAGAGATTCCTATTTTTTTTATATTCACCCTTTATTTGGGTGGAATTTGAATTTTTTGAACGACACTTTTTCATGATACTAGAGATTATTCCAAGAATGTTTCATATGTGCTAGTTTAAAGGGTGCACCACACCTAAACAACGCGCAAGTCCTGTAATAGTTCCAGAAAAGCACGCAGATTAAACTTGAAAAGGTGATGTTTTCGGGCAATTTTATTCTCCGGGATGGTATTTTTTTAATTTAAATAAACGAATGGGACCTATTCGTTGCCCCTACAATAATGAAATACGATTGATTGATTTATCGACCTAAATGGTGCCGAGGGAGGGCGGAAGCACCTGCCTAAAATATTGTGAACAGGCATGTCAGAAAAAGTGAGGGCGTTGTTTACGGGTCCGTTACCGAAAAACTTTTGTCTGATAATCCCCATGAAATAAGGATAGAGCAGACGACGGTGGCTACGAACGGCCGTTAATTTTGAATTTCCGTTGGTTTCAATGTAACAATGGATTTTGATTATATGACCCCATAAAATTCATCATAGGTTAGAAGAAAATTTTTCCAATCCAAAACCGTTCGGGATGGCTAATCATCCCAATAGTAAATGCTATTTTTTTAAATTTAAACCGTTGTTAAGCGGTCGTCCCATTCACTTGATCAGGTAACCTCGTTCGCATATTTTAACCTGCATACTAGTGTATACGTCTATGTCCAGCGTCGTCTGGATAGAGCTTATTTGGTGTGGCGCTCTCTTGTGGATATTCACAGTCTATAAGCCTTAGTAATAATTGATGGCGCTCTAACCACGATGATATAATATTATGCTGTGCTCAGAGTGAGGACAGCAGTAGACTTTATCCTCCAGTCGTACAATACGCTCCACTGCGTTTGCTGTTGTGACGACTGGAAATGTTCCAGCCCAAATGACGGAGCACTTTTTGACAGCAATTTGCTTACCGCGCGAGCTGCGCCTTGCACAAACACGCGCATTGGTAGGGCACTTACGCACACGCGGGCGCGCACATTCATGACATCCATTTAAAAAAAGGCTGAATCATGAATAAGTTGATTAATCATGCATTTAAATTCATTTTTGTTTACTAGCAAAACCGTTGTTTTCTTTCGACAGCAAGCATGCACTTTGCAGCTGTTTACATACCGGGTTGTTGGTCAATATTTTACGATGTATATATTTTCACATAGAAGGAAGAAACTCCCAAACCTAAGGCCTGCTGCTGCGCTGTCCCATTTTTTCATTTTTTTTTCGTAGAGAATTGGAAATCAATGAAGTGTTATTAAATGATTTCCAGTATCGGCCGGTAAAAAGATATAATTCGTACCGATGTGGCAGTAGGCCGTGTGCACTAAGCTGCAGCGGGCATGCACAAGTCTGATATTTTTAAGCTTAAAAGTTTTAAATACCAGCTGGATGCATGGGCTGCTGCTGTACTGTTGGATCATCAAGCACTTTTGGTGTCACGATGATCCTAGTATAACTATTAGTATCTGTACCAGACCACCCCTCCAATACTACTCACATACATACATAAATAAATAACGAAATATCAAAAATATTTAAAATAAATAAATAAATAGGCCCCCTAAATGTCCTAAAAAAATGTATAATATTTAATAAATAAAAAAATGTCCCAATAATAATTTTGTTTTATCAACACACTAATTTCAACAACAACAAAAAATGCTGGTTTGTTTAAAAATGGTTGTTATATGGAATGTATGTTTTGCATGATTTAAAAGATAGGCCTAAATATGAATTTCAATTTTTAAAGAAAATCAACTTTGACTTGAGTTTGATTGTGTACCTTCATCATAGGCTGAGCACTGAGCAGGATAGTGTTGATGGAGCAAGAAGGCAGGATATAGGACTAAGACTAAGTAGACTTAATAGGAGGGTACGAAGCCGGCATAGGAACAGGAAGGCGTTAGCGCAGGAAAGCGTAATTGCGTACGAAGGTGTACGAAACTGGCACAAGAAGGCGTACTAAGCTGGTGCAAGAGGCTTCGTACAGAGCTGATGCACTTAATAGGCCTACAAAGCTGGAGCAGGAGGACCATACAGAGCTGGCGCAGGAAAGCGTGCAATACGTCTACGAAGGTAGCGAAGGAAAGCATAAAAGTATCGCAGGAAAGCGTAAAGGTATCGCAGGAAAGCGCAAAGGTATCGCAGGAAAGCGCAAAGGTATCGCAGGAAAGCGCCAATGTATCGCAGGAAAGCGCAAAGGTATCACAGGAAAGCGCAAAGGTATTGCAGGAAAGCGCAAAGGTATCGCAGGAAAGCGTACAAAGGTAGCGCTGGAAGGCGTTCGAAGGTAGCGCCAAAGGAATGCAGGAAGGCGAACAAAGGAGTGCAAGAAAGCGTACAAATGGCACAGGAGGAAGCCTGCATGAAGAGCATGAAGCCGCTATACAAATGTATGAACTATTACTATAGGCCTAGTAAATATAGGCCTAGTAAAATTACACAAAAGTACTGACCTCGTAAGACGTAGTCGTAACGTTAAAGCTTAGGCTAGGCACAACAACACTCATCCTCATGTAGTCAATTGTCAAAGTAGGAAAATCATCTGGCCGGCCGGTACAACAATCGATTAAAAATTAAGTACAGCTTTCATGCTTTAAAAAAAGGCTAGGCCTACCGTTTGTTTCATCAATGAACGAGAGCAGCGGTCGCTCAACTCACAGCACAGAACAGTCGAATTAGGCTATGACCACGTATGCCTAGAATTTGTTGTTTATTTGTCGAGGAACAACTCCCTGAACATATTATCCGGCAGAATTCTGTTGATTTTAACGCTGATCGTAAATAAAATCTGCTGTAAAATGTAAACAAACAGGGTGACCGTAAAATCTGGCCATCTGGGATCTGCTGACTACTTCGCGAAGAGTGTGTGGTTTGAGGAGGCACGGCATTGGTTAGAGTTTGTTGTTTTATTGTACTCTTTCTTTACAGAAGAGGCTTCTTTAGGTGAATTACTTCCCCAAAATCAATAGTTTTACTCTTTACTAATCGCAATTTATCAACCTCTGCTGAACCATCACCCCGCCGGCGCCGCGAGCCGCGCCGCGTCGTGCCGGCAGATCTGCGTGGCAAGTGACATGCATATTCATTTATGTAAATAAAATCACAATTCCGATTTTATTTTGCTCCTTCTATTTTCACGCTTTGTGACCAGTCCCCAAGTGGAGGACCGCGCTATGCATTCTGGGTATATTAGTTCAGCGGGTGCGGGACGAGACTTCGGGGACTGGTGGAACTTGTCTAAGGACAGCAGTGGCGTAGCTAGGTTATTCATATTGGGGGGGGGGGGGGGGCGAGAAATGAAAATGAACCGACAAGATTTTTGTGTGAGTCGAGTTTTGTGCGCGTAGCGCGCGAACATTTTCGAGTTTACACCTATTTTTTGTACGATGGGGCTACATTTTGGCTCTCAACATGTTTGTACCAAAAAATATTGCATTTTGGGAAGACATATGCGCGCGCGAAAATTTTTCATCTGTGTTGACCATTATAATTCCATGATTCCTTTGGTCAAGTAAACCGACAGTGCCAATCTCAACCGACACGACGTCACCAAGTGTTATTGCATCATGAACAAGGGCGGCGGAACAGGGGGGGGGGGGGGGGGGGGGGGGGGGGGCACGTGCCACCTCCATCCGTGAAAGTGGTGGGACACCATGTGCGCTGTGCCCCCCTAGAAGTTTGTGGTTGAACTCCTTTAATTGAGCTCCACAACATTGTTCACCCCAAAATAATTGAAAAGATTGACTTTTAGTGTCAAAAATACATGAAATTCTCTTAAACTGCAGGCAATTTTGCATTAAAACCACAAAAAAATCGCGCGCATTTTTAAACGAACGTTTTTCCTTGCCAAAAACAATTTCACGAAACACCCTTTGCCCCCATTTTTTATGCTGCGGTGGTGCTGCCACTGATTGAGAGTAATCAATGTCCTATTGTCCTTCTTACGAGGGTCGTTCAATAATTAATGAAAGTGATCATGGCATGGGATGCATGAGTGATTCTATTGAGAGATAATATGATCAATACAAAGAATGAACCTTTGTCTTTCAAACAATGCACTTTTGGATTTCTAAGTGTGAACTATGACGTCATAGCATTGTCTCAAAGTAAGTATACTTGGGACACTACTAAATCAGTTATTTGGCGGTAAATTTGAATTGTTTGTATGAAACATGTGGTAAGAAGATTGCATAACATGACACCAGAAGCAGGTAAATCCCAATTTTTTTCGCGTAAGTATGATAAAAAATACCATAACTTTAATCCCTGTGTAATTTGATATATGTAGTATAAGAGGAAAAAGTAAGGAGAGGCAATTGAATAAAAAGTATACAAATATCAGTATTTCAAATAGCCAATTTCATTGAAAAATGCCCAGTAAGTGAATCACTAATATTGCGGAAAATCAAACAATTTAGGACAAATCCAAGCAATTAACCAGTTTAAGAGATTCCATATGATAACTAACTAATTATCTGAACTTATTCGCATTAAACATGCAGAAAATATGCGCATGCGCAGACGGCAGATCATTTTGAACTGGGCCAAAAATGGCTAAAATCATGAAATTTACCAGATAAAAGCTTACTGTGCCTTCACATTTTAATCAGAAATAATGAAAAATGCTTAAATCAATGTGTATAAATATTGTGATAGTCAAAATAAAGATATACATGAATGTATCAATCAAACATGGCTGCCACGACCTCTCTTATTACTGTTATCTTTAGAGCTACTAGATATGTATTGTTAAAGTAATCGTCACATAATGTCAATGGTTTGAGGAAATTTTATGAACAGCTCTGTGAGATATGTACTCATAACTAATCTAGGTTTACTTCTGATTAATAAGAAGGACACATTACGAAGGTAGCCATTTCTAATAAGTGTATTGATTGATTAATAACTATCGATCATATGATGTTCGTGCAGATAAGTAGTCCGGTTAACTACTCCAGTAAGTAATCATACATCACATTTCCTCCTCACTTAATTGAGAGTACTACTTGTACATACTGATGAGTATAACGATCAATAAACATGCATATTAATAAACAGAGAATGACCTTTGACTTTACATTCAAATGATGTGTGAGGTTTTTCATAATCACAAAATTTGGAGATGCATGAGACTTATCATGCTGAATACAAAAACATGATTTATAAATAAAGTAATCTACTGTTGATTGTGATTTAACATCAATGGCTTTATGATATATCAATAACAAAACAATGAACAATAAGAGTCTTTATCTCCAACATAGTGTTAGGTTAACATTGACCCAATGTAAACATTCAAACACTGCAGTCATAATCCTGGTACTTAGGATTTGGTTTAATGTTACGACCACTCCTGGTGGTTCTTGGAGGTTCATGTTCAGCAACTGCTGGAGGATGCAGAGCTGGTGGATTGTTAATGACTGGTGCGTCATTGTGCGGTCGTGTTGGAAACCAATCACCGGGAGGTTTACATGGCTGTTCAAACTGAATATCCTGACCTGTGTCAGCGTCCAGCAGCTGGTCAATATGGCGACGCCAAATCATTTGTGGACCAACTTTGACCTGATATGACACTGGTCCTGTCTGTTTATGTATCACCCCCTTGACCCATTTCTGTTTGCCACGATAGTCCCTTGCAGATACTGTTTGACCAATCGCGAATTGACGAGTTTTGCGTGTTTTGCGTGTTGCTGCTTGGTCAGCCTGCTTGTTGTTGACAGTCGCCTCAATTTTTGGTTTCAGAAGATCTAATCGAGAGCGTAGACTGTGACCGCGAAATAGCATTGCTGGCGAGACTCCTGTAGTAGCGTGAGGTGCATTTCTGTATGCGAGTAAGAAATTCGCGAGTTTATAATCTGCGCTTCCCTTCTTTGCTGCTTTAAAGCCTTGCTTGAATGTCTGAACGAAGCGCTCTGCTAAGCCGTTGGTTGAGGGATGATATGGTGCTGATCTGATGTGTTTCACCCCATTGCGTTTGAGAAATAGTGCAAATTCTTCAGAGGTCCGTTATCGCTAACGAGCTGAAGTGGAATCCCTTCACTTGCGAAGATTGACCGTAGAATGTTGATTGTTTGTTCAGAAGTGGTAGACTTGGTGGGAATAACAAATGGCCATTTAGAGTATGCATCAACAATGATGAGGTACATAACTCCATCAACTGGGCCTGCATAGTCCACATGTATTCTCTCCCACGCAGAAGCTGGCCACTCCCACACGTGTAGTGGTGCTGCGGGTGGATTATGTTGCACCTTCTGGCAACCAGAGCAGCTTTTAGCTAATGTCTCTATGTCCTGGTCAATGCCTGGCCACCAGACAAGTGAGCGTGCAACCGATTTCATTTTAACCACCCCGAGGTGTCCGTCATGCAGTTCAGCTAGAACCTGCTCGCGTAGCTTTGTGGGAATAACGATCTTGGCTCCCCACATAAGACACCCAGCCGTTATCGAGAGCTCGTTGCGACGACTCCGAAACGGCTTGAATTGCTCTTCTGGCAATGACTGATTTGTCCAACCAGACTGCGTAGCTTCATAGACTTTGCTGATGATTGCATCTCTCTGAGTGTGAAGTTGGACTTTCTGTGCAGTCACTGGAAGAGGGTCTATTTGAGATTGTTCAATGTCAACGTACATGAGATCCATTTTAGCTGACTCGCGTGACTTCAATGGCAAACGCGAGAGGCCATCAGCGTTGCAGTGTTCTTTCGTATTGCGGTATTCAATGTCGTATGTGAATCCTGCGAGAAATATCGCGTATCGCTGAAGTCGTGCTGCTGATGTTGCTGAAATTTGCTTACTAGGGCTGAAGATTGATGTCAGCGGTCGATGATCCGTGATCAAGGTGAAGTGGCGTCCCCACAAATACATGTAAAACTTTTTGACGCCCCACACCAAAGCTAAAGCCTCTTTATCTATTTGAGCATAGTTGGTTTCAGCAGAGTTAAATGACCTTGAAGCAAAAGCAATGGGTCGCTCTGTGCCGTCACGCATTACATGAGACATAACTGCCCCAATGCCGTAGGGACTAGCGTCACAAGCAACGCGTACTGGTAACGCTTCATTATAATGGGTCAGTACTTGGTCTGATGTGATTAGCCGCTTGGCACTTTCAAAGGATTCCTGACATTGATCTGTCCACTGCCATTTCTGATCCTTTTTGAGCATTTGATGCAGTGGGTACAGAACTGTGGACAAATTAGGCAAGAATCTATGGTAGTAGTTTATCAAGCCTAGGAAAGCTCTCAGCTGTGTTACATTGGTAGGAGCCGGAGCGTCATTCACACCATTTACTTTGTCTTCTGTCATGTGTAATCCATTCTGGTCAATTTTGTAACCACAGAAAATAATTTCTGATTTCACGAACTCACATTTGCTTTTGTTTACGCGCAGTCCACGTTCGTCTAGTCTTTCGAGAACGCGCGCCAAATTCTCTAAGTGTTCTGTCATAGTTTTGCCTGTAACAATCATGTCGTCTAATATTACTTGAGTACCAGGAATGTCGGCCAGTACCATCTCCATCGTGCGCTGCCAAATAGCTGGCGCTGAAGCTATACCATACACTAATCTGTTGTACCGAAACAAGCCTCTGTGAGTGTTAATTGTAAGCAACTCACGAGATGCTTCATCCATTTCAAGATGCAAATATGCTTGTGTCAAATCAAGTTTGGTAAAGTGTTGGCCTCCAGCTAAGTTACTAAAAATATCATCAACACGAGGTAGTGGGTACTGGTCAACATTGAGTGCGGGATTTACAGTAGATTTAAAATCTCCACAAATACGGTCTGTTCCGTCTTTCTTTAATACTGGTACGATAGGCGTGGCCCATTCACTAGTGTTAACAGGTGACAAAATATCTGCATCTTGCAGACGTTTCAATTCTTGATCAACCTTAGGTCTCATTGCATAAGGTAATTGTCTTGCCCTCAGATATTTTGGTTGTGCACCATCCTTTACATTTAACTTGGCTTTAACACCATCCAGTTTCCCAATACCATCTTGGAATATTGTTTGGTGTTTGTTCAATAACTCATTCACTTGTGTGTGCATGGTTTCACTAAATACATTTGTGTTTTTAGACACATCAACTTTATACACACTGAACAACTTATGCCAATCCAACCTGATAGAGTGAAGCCATTCACGTCCAAATAGTGCTGGTCCACACTCAAGCACATACAGTTTACCAGTAATCTGTTGGTTATCAATTTCTATACCGATTTGCATCACCCCTAGTGGCGCAACAGATTCACCAGTATATGTAGTGAGCTTGATGTTTGTGTGTGACAGCGGTACATCACTGAACATCTCTTGATATACCTGTTTAGATATCACAGATACTGCAGATCCAGTATCCAGCTCCATTGTAAGCTCCCTATTCTCTATCAGTGGATTAACATAAATTATGTCAGACATAGCCCCTCTATTTATACCAAGTGTATACACAGACTGGAAGTCATCATCATTTTCTTCCTCACTTGAACTACTGCTCGACGCAGTGCGATCCATTGCTTTTATTGCCCCTTTCTTTTTGTACTTTTCTTGGTACGAAGATTTAGGCCCAGGTGCGCGAGCAGAAAGACACACAGTTTTGATGTGTCCTATTTTACCACAATTATGGCACTTAGTTTCCTTAAAATAACAGTCATCCGACTTGTGGTTACCTTTGCCGCAGCGGAAGCAGGGTTTTCGCTTAGGCTTACTAGCCTTACTAGTATAAGGCTTACTCATTCTATGAACACCTGGTTCTTGTCGCAGTTCCGTAGCGTCTTTGGCAGCCATTTCCATGGCCAAAGAAATTTCTAGAGCCGATTTTAGGGTCAATTTTGCCTCGCTAAGTAATCGCTTTTGAATATTCTCTGCCGACATGCCGCAAACAAGCCTGTCTCGAAGTGCTTCCTCGAGGAAAGCTTGGAAATCACACGTAGCCGCAAGCTTCCTTAACTCGGACAAAAAACCCGATATGCTCTCATTTGAGCGTTGATACCTATTATAAAACCGGTATCGTTCAGCGATGACAAGCGGTTTAGGACTGAAGTGCTCATTTAGCGTTTCAGTTATTTTTGCGTACGATTGTGTCGCTGGTTTGTCCGGGAAAAGTAAGTTCCTTAGTATTGTGTATACCCCCTCGCTAAGGTATGATAGCAAAAGTCCTGCCTTAGCTTCCTCCTTTATATAATTTACAGCAAAAACTATCTCCAAACGTTCCAAGTAGGTATCCCAAATACCCGTTTCTGCATATTGTCCAATTCTACCAACGAGAGCCTTTGCCATGTTTACGTTTTGGTTTTGCACTCGTTACTACAACATGTACTGCAGCTGACGATTTATTTGTTTACGTTTTAAAAGTGTCCGCATGTGACACGATTTTGTTTCACTTTTATTCACCTACTGAGACGAACGATGGTCCGATTTACACGCAGATATAGAGCTTGACTCTTCCTAGTTCTTCATAATCCCATCCTCGTCGCCAGTGTGAGATATGTACTCATAACTAATCTAGGTTTACTTCTGATTAATAAGAAGGACACATTACGAAGGTAGCCATTTCTAATAAGTGTATTGATTGATTAATAACTATCGATCATATGATGTTCGTGCAGATAAGTAGTCCGGTTAACTACTCCAGTAAGTAATCATACATCACAAGCTCCTTCTGAAATCCCCACTATTATTGCTTTACATTCCACAACAATTTACTAAATTATTATCCCTCCATTGTTCTTTATCCTTTGTTGTTTTCTAAGGTATATTATTGCGGATTTTGCTAAATAAAAGCGTATTTGAGATGGTCCCTTCTTGTTTGTTTTAAGGAATTCAGATCTGAAAAGAGTGTCAAACATGGATAAGTGTGTGTTCTAACTATGTGCCAAATGTTATCTGTTCTTATGCTTGCATTGCTGAGATATACGCACATGTATCAATCAACCCATATTCAACATATTACATATCCAGCCAAATAATTGACAGATTTCAGTCAGTGTCTGAAACCTATTGTGTTTATGCTAATGACGTTACATAACCAAAGATATCTAACAATCCAAAAGTGTATTGTTTGAAAGACAAAGGTTCATACTTCGTATTGATCACATTATCCCTTAATAGAATCACTCATGCATCCCATACCATGATCACTTTCATTATTTACTGAATGATCCTCGTATGTTGTAGCTGAGACGAATTCGTCACAGTCCATAGTAGTTTTTTCGTTCCAAAAGTATGTGAGTCGCATTTACAACAAGTATCAGTTAGCATGGTTGTAGTGATAGTCTTGTGGACATGACTTCAATTTCAAAGCGCATCTAAGTTATTGAGAAGATTGTTAACGGTAGCCTATATTTTCGCAAATAATACATTCGGTGTTGAAAT
Organism: Ophiura sarsii; assembly: GCA_035610835.1. Classification (NCBI taxonomy): domain Eukaryota; kingdom Metazoa; phylum Echinodermata; class Ophiuroidea; order Amphilepidida; family Ophiuridae; genus Ophiura; species Ophiura sarsii. Next base: position 3,178,505 of record CM069446.1, on the reverse strand, counting down.
TAAAATTGAGTTGCGCATCGCTCCTAAAGTACAAATGTTCATTAATCTTTCAAAATGTTAGTGATGCCATTTTCCGTTTCAAAATGGACCGCAAATGGCCTCATGCATCTAACATTCCAAATTTAGCTCCACGGAACCACGCTGTAAGAAGCTCCGCTCCGCTTTCCAGGATCATAATCGTTATACAAATGTTCAATTAATTTGTTTCATTATTGAAAAAAGTCAGCAATTAAATTGCCATTTTTCTTACAAAATAGACAAGAAATGGCCTCGATGCAGCGGAAATCCTAAACTTTCCGGGGCCCGGTAATCATAAAATGTTAATTTTCATTAATACTATTGATAACATTCAAATTTGTGTTTCGTTTCATTTTACGATATAGTTCATTATAATACAGGTCAATATGCAAAATTGTAGGCCTATATCTGGTCACTTTTTGGAAATCTTGTCATTTGGGTTGCGGATTTGATTTGTTTTTAAATTATTGCTGTATAAAGTACAACTTCGTGGGCCTTTTACAATGTCACGAATGTGTTAATTATATCAAAATACGCCATGAAATGGCCCCTGAGCGCATATCAAAACCCAAAATCCCCCCCCCCCCCCATTTTCAAATACGCTCTGCCACGCCTGCCCTGATCATGTACATGCATGGGCCTGAGTTCGTTGGTTGATACTGGCTCAATGGACACCGGAATGGGGTATCAGAGATTGGGATAAACATACTAATATATTTCAGATCTATAGTTGCAGGGTTGTGTTTTTTTGTTGTTGTTTTCCCCCTTTTTTCTAGGGTGGCATTTTGGCAATTTTTGACCGAAAGATTGCCAAAATGCCATGTTTTGAAATTTAAAAAAAAATAAAAATCGGTGACCCCCTTGTTTATTCCAGATTCTTTTTTTTATGATCGTTCATACTAAGTTCACAGTGAATTAAAGAAAAGTCTATTGACAAATTATAATGATGGTGCATCCTCCTTAGTTATGATTGCCAGAGCTCAACTTCAGTTCGTTTTTTAAGTAAGAAAGATCTCATCACTACTGCAACACGATTTCGGCTTACTAATCCCGGTGGGTATACCAGCTTACTGTTGATCTCCAGGATTTAGTTGAACTTGACCTACTATTGACGTCGCGTCAGGTTTGATGCTGTTTTCTGATCGAGGTAATATTTGGAGTTTAATAGCCTACTATCATGGGCGAGCTCTGCATTTTGGTGTACTATATTTTCGTAAGTGTACCTATTAATTTGAGATGTTATGTTAGTAGTAGTAATAGTGTCGACGAGCGAAGCGAGGAGACCTATTACGTTCTAATAGCACAGCACTACCGTTCGATATGCCATGTATGTGACAGCTACCGTTCGATATGACAGCACTACCGTTCGATATGCCATGTATATGACAGCTACCGTTCGATATGACATCACTGTGACAGCACTACCCTACCATTCGATATGACGTGTGACAGCTGGGAGGTTGCATTTCTTCACACATCTTTAATGTGACAGGTTGGATCTCTATAATTGTAGCGGTGACAGATCAGCTAATGTTATGTCTACATGTTGGCAGGTCAAGTGGTCTAGGCATTGAACTTGGCTTTTGAATGGTCACTAAAATACAAATGTGGTGTGTGTGGGTGTGTGTGTGTGTGGTGTTTATGTTCCAATGCCAGTGATATTTACAATGATATGGGGGGGGGGGGGGGGGGGGTCAGAAGACAATAGGAGATAAAAGGCAAACACTAATGAGGGTTCCTGAAGTTTTTGGCAGTGATTGCAAGAACAATATACACACATTTGAAACTGTTTTATAACAAACATCACAGTTGAAAGTGATTTAGTTGCGTTGAGTTTTTATAGAACAGAATAGAAACTAGTATAGGACCAGAAACTAACACTACTATTCTAAACAACAAAGTCCACAGTTGAAAGTGGTTGTTCTTTGATAGCAAACAAAAAGGTACATGTAAAATCCAAACAGAATATATCAAAAAACAACTAAAACTACTATATACAAGTTTACAACAACAAAATCAGCAGTAACATTAACAACAATGTCATAATGAATCATGTATCACATTTGAACCACAAGTATAAGGTGACAAGATAAGAGTTGGATTAACCATGAAAGTAACGTGGATTCACCGAGCATGGTAGTTGTATTTAACATAATATAATGTATGAACAGAAATTCTGAATTACAAGCATTTGGGGAGCATTTGGATGTTGTTTATATTTCAGAACCTCTGACATATGTGTGTAACTTGGTGATCATATAGATGTACATGTATATGTAACTTGGTGATCACAAGTTATTATTGAAATGTAATATTAATATTATCATGCAAGTGTTTGGGGGGTAAAACCTATGTCTATAATAAATGACGGGTCAAAATGTCATATTTGTATGCGGCATTTGAGTTGACATACCGAACATGTCTTCCAATCAATAAGAGGCACGATATACCCTAAAACATTCTGGGGGGCATTGTAATCACGATTAGCGTTCATCCAAGCATTCACAGTCCACTTTGTATTTTTCTTTGTATTAGCAGGAATTCTATTGGCAAGTTGTCTATGATAGTAACATACATTGTATTTTGTAATAAGGCGAGACATGGCGCTCAACTGATATTTTCCTACTTACATCCCATTTTTAATTCGGGCTCAGGCTACCAGTTACAGCTTTTTGACCATGTATAAATGTTTATATTACCAAAAAGGCACCTTTCCCATCACTACACCATAATAGCATATGCATCATGATCTATACCGTACACTATATATTAAGTGTCAAAGCTAGGCATGTGCCAGATACTCACATTAATAATACCAGGTCAACAATTACTATTTTTATGGTCATGTCACAGTGTCCACATCTCAAATTAAAGAGAACTGACAGGTATTCAAACATTTCAATTAACAACAAGGGCGGCTTAGTATACATGGCCATTTACTGTCATATTTAATGAGTTCCAAAGTCAATAACTCATTCACACAGCCATTAATTTCTTATTTATTAACATAACATCTCAAATTAATAGGTGTACGCTTACGAAAATATAGTACACCAAAAAGTGGTGTTCGCCCATGATAGTAGGCTATTAATAAGAAATTAATGGTTGTGTGAATGAGTTATTCACTTTGGAACTCATTAATTATGACAGTATATGGCCACATATACCAAGCCGCCCCTTGCTGTTAATTGAAATGTTTGAATACCTGTCAGTGCTCTTTAGTTTGAGATGTGGAGACTGTGACATGACCGTATAAAAGAGTAATTGTTGACCTGGTATTAATGTGAGGAATGGAAGTATCGGGCACATGCCTAGCTATAACACTTTAGTATATAGATCATGATAAATATGCTATTATAGAGATGGAAGAGGCGCCTTTTCGGTAATATACGAATAATGAATGTTTATGAGTGCAATAGTAAGAATATTTTCATGAGGTGAAAGATGCAATGTTCCGTTCAACGAGGCGAAGCCGAGTTGAATGGAACATTGCATCTTTCACCGAATGAAAATATTCTTGAAAATATTCTTTCCATTTCACGAATAAAAAAACATTCATTATTTGTTTTATACAACATCTAAGAAAATTATTGTCAATTGAAACAATATTATTCAGAGATTTATTTATAGTCGTGGGCTTACGTGTAGGCCTAATCGCGTTACGGCCGCCGAGCGTCTTACCGTGCAATGTATCGTAGGGGTCGATGCACGGCAAATCGTGCAATGGAGCGGATATTTAATCACACGTGACCTATAATAATCCTCCAATGAAATAACAATGATTTTCTTAGGTGTTGTATAAAAACATTTGTACAATGGTCAAAGAGTTGTTATCTTAAAGCATTGCATGGACAGATTGATTGACTTTGAAACTCATACATCAGTACAGCAACCTGAGATGACCAGACTCCTGACCTGATGACAGCACCTAAATTGCTACCAATTTAAGATGTCATTGTAAAAGTGTGTGTAATAAAGTGACTTTGAAACTTTCAGATGTAACCATGAACTCAGATAGCTTGAGTGAGGTGGGTATGTATTTTTAAATACATACATTAAAATGGAAGTGTTATAGTTGTTACACACCACACACTTGATTTGTATGTTGACCATTCAAAAGCCAAGTTCAATGATTCGACCACTTTACCTGCCAACATGTAGACATAACAATAGCTGATCTGTCACCACTACAATTATAGAGACCTAACCTGTCACATTAAAGATGTGTGAAGAAATGCAACCTAACATATCAAACGGTAGCTGTCACACATGCTATTAGAACAGTAGTGCTGTCATATCCAACAGCCGTATAGAATAGTGCTGTCATATCGAACGGTAGCTGTCACATACATGACATATCGAACGGTAGTGCTGTGCTATTACGTAATAGTTTCGCTCGTCGATACTATTACTACTAATCGTAGCATTAAGCAAAGTCAAGTAAATTATCCGTGGTTTTCGCCATATCGGTGTGTGTATTGTGGTGACGTTATGATGGATCGCTCACACAGTGGCGAAGCCTGCTTTTGTGCTGGACGAACCCTAATAAAAATTCCATTGAAATGGAATGGGGGCGATCCAAGAGAAAAAAGCATGTTTTGTAACCAAACATCTGTTTCATACCAAAATACCATGGAAATGGTGTATGTATTTTCCATAATTCAAACCAAAAAACAAATCAAAACACCGCAGTCTTAAAATAGTACAGGAAACCAACAAAGTTGATTTGTATGCATGGAAGGGGGGGGGGGGGGGGGCCGTCTGAAGAACAATCTAGGTATATATGACACATCCACAACTCACCACTTATTAGACAACAAGTGTGATTTCTCCTTAGTCAAACAAGATAAGCTATAGTCAAACAAGATACGCTATTATGTCTCTTTGTTGGGATATAATAACATCTTACTGATTGAATCATCAACTAAACAAATATAGCTTTGACTCCAGCACATGCGGGTACTGTTAAGACATGTAATTTACAAAGACTAAAAACATGGCAGCCTCCACTTACTTATGTCTAGAAAGACCTAAAGGTGTATTTTTGCAATCACATGCTAATAGGGTGGCTTCGCCCCCCCTCCCCCCCAAAAAAACCAACATGGGTCCATCCCGTTTCGAGAATTGAAAACTTAAAACACTAATTATATAGAGCCTATGGGAATGTTGGCAATATTTGGACAAAATGCCACCCTAATCAAAAAATCCCAAGGACAAACAATAAAAAGCACAAAACACCACAACAAACAAAACAAAAGGGGGGTCTTTTGGGTGATAATTTAACCCTAACCCTATCAAATACCACAACATACCACGACCCATCAGATCTCCCAGCTCCTGCGTGGAGGATTTCGATGAAATTATCAACCGATGCTACTGGCGCAGTATACTGTGCCACTGCGCCAAGTGGCTTGGATGGTCATAGCGTTTTGCAGAATTCTGTGCCCGTCACAGCCGTGTAGTCAAACCCGGGCTTCTCGCGGCGATTTTATTGGTTCGTTTTCGCGCCTCGCCTGTTGCGTGAGGGGGTGTTGAGTGGTAAAGTGCTGAGCAGACTCCACAACGCTCTCGAACTCTTTGCGCTCTCATACATGCGTAGTAGCTCCACCACACTACAATGGCGCAGCCTAATTGCCCGGGGGGTACTCACGTATGTCAGGTGATACGGGGATGTGCCGCTCCAGTGGGTCGTTTTTTCATGAGACATCCTTAGCCATGGGTAGGCTTTTCAGTGAAAAATCCTTAGACATGGGTCTTGTTTTCGCGATTTTCGCGAAAATTTGCCAAAAAATCCTTAGATATGGGTCCTGTTTTCGCGATTTTCCCGGAAATTTGCCCAAATTAGGCCTATTTTCGCGAAAAATCACCCTTAGAAATGGGTATGGGTTTTGAAAATCACCCTTAGAAATGGGTATGGGCCTAATTGGTCAACGGTGGTCAACGCTTACGCTCAGCGTTAGCGTTGTGGAGTTTGCTGGGCCCTTTGGTTAAATAAGAAACATTTTGCTCCGGGATTTACGCGAGTGCTAAAGAATACAACTTATGCCAAACGTGCTGCGGCAGGTCACGTGACGTATCTCCGCTGACCGTACACTCTTAGAAAAAATGGTTCGTTTAAGAACCCTTTTTTGTCCCGCGGGGAGCACCGTTTGGCCTAAAAGGTTCTAAAAAGAACCTTAGAATGGTTCTTTGAAGAACTTTCAAATTTTAAATAAGACCTAAAGGTATATTTACTTTTTGTTTTTATGTAATATGCAAATTCAAGAGAAATGTAAACAAATTTAATCCTTTTCAACTGTTAAAAATCATTTCTTCTTGGCTAAAAACATTTTTTACCGTTTTACCAAGAACCATTGAGGGTTCTCCATAATTTTTTCCCAAAAGGTTCTTGAAGCTTGAGGAACCATTTTCTTGGCTAAAGAACCCTTTTAGAACCTTTTTTGGTTCTAAAAGGAACCCTATAGAAATTTCATTGGGTTCCTTTTAGAACCAAAAAAGGTTCTAAAAGGGTTCTTTAGCCAAGAAAATGGTTCCTCAAGCTTCAAGAACCTTTTGGGGAAAAATTATGGAGAACCCTCAATGGTTCTTGGTAAAACGGTAAAAAATGTTTTTAGCCAAGAAGAAATGATTTTTAACAGTTGAAAAGGACTAAATTTGTTTACATTTCTCTTGAATTTGCATATTACATAAAAACAAAAAAGTAAATATACCTTTATGTCTTATTTAAAATTTAAAAGTTCTTCAAAGAACCATTCTAAGGTTCTTTTTAGAACCTTTTAGGCCAAAAGGTGCTCCCCGCGGGACAAAAAAGGGTTCTTAAACGAACCATTTTTTCTAAGAGTGTATTGAGCGTATAGTCGAGTCAGCTCAGCATGCTCAGGGGGTGTGCCCAAAATCAGCAGTGGCGTAAATGCGTGGTTGTTGGCATTGAAGGGGTGATAACAAAAACAGCTGACGAATGAATGACCACTTACACTGTCGAACGTACCCCGATTTCAAAATCCCGAAAATCCGGGTAGGCCTAATACTAAGAGTCCCTCTGCCAATATCTGTTCGAAACCGGACGTTTCCATGACTATTTTGCGGTCTTTTTGGACTTGCGTCTATTGTATCCTGCTTAGACCAATCCAGGGGAAAGAAAGTATAGTGACAACATTCTCGTTCCCTGCGCTATGCCAGATCATAGGTCTAACCATATCAACCCAGTTATATCAGGGTACCAACAAAATTCCGAGTCCTGTTGAAATAGGCGGCTCCCGGAGGCGGCTAGGCCTATATAAAATGTGGTTATTGAAGAAATATTGCTACTTTGAAAATTACACTGCAAATGGTAAGATCGGCTAGATTGTACCAGTCAGAACATACACGAAAAACGGAAAGCTTTAACTAATAAATAGTGTGTGACTTGTAAGCCCATTGCATCATGTGTGCAGCCAACTTACTGTTCCCTTTAACAGTGCTACTTTTAGCGGGGTTTACTGCAGCTTTAGCGTAAGTAAATGTTTTATATTCAGATATTTTATAAAGGTCCATATCATGCATAGTATTGTATGCATTCTGTGATTGTTTGACATGATTTTGTTGCTGTTGTAACATTACATACTTTGCATGCATTTATACGTCATAGCCCGGGGGGGGGGGGGGGGGGGCGCGGTGAGGGCACTCAACCTTTTTTTGGGTAGGGGTGTGCCGCCCAGAGTCTCAAAAAGGGGGGCTACAGAACTGAACTGAGTCGATTTTATGACGAAAAATAGGGTCTTAGGAACTGATTTTTTTTTAAAAAGTAGGTCTTGAGAACTGGCCTATTGTTCAATTTTGATAAAAAAAGAATGCACATTTTGGTGTTAAACGCAAAATGTTCGCGATTTTTGAATTTTCAATAAAATTGGGGGTCTTAAGAACTGATGCAGGCTCAAAAGGGGGGTCATAAGAGCTAGCAGCAAAGGGTGAAAAAGGGGTCTTCAGCGCGGCACATATACCTATAGGCCCTCCCTTTTCAAATGTCAGTGCCCCCGGTCATAGCCATCAACATATGACCGATGTAAACTCACACCTACATCATGCATGATATAGGCCTATGGTCAGTTATACACTCTAAGAAAAAAGGGTTCTAGCGAGCGGGGGTTCTTGAAATGGCAAATGGTTCTTGGCAGAACCATGTTTCTCTAAAGAACCTTTAAAGGTTCTAAAAAGGTTTGTTAGGGGTTCTTTAACACCGCAAAAAGGTTCAACGTAGTGAAATGGTTCCAGAAAGAACCCTTATTTGGGGAAAATGGGGTTCTTGGTAGACTTATCGCAAATGCTGAAATTTGCATACGTACATCTTAATAAATGAGTTCGCAATATAATAATTGTTTTGTAACCCTGTTAATAAACGGTACTGTGTAAAAAATTACAAATATTTACTTTCTACTTTATTTCTTTATTGATATGATTATAACCAAGTAGGCTATAATCAATGACTTAAGACTTTGACTTGCTGACTTTTATTAATTTAACACCATTGATTCTGTATTTTGTAAATATTATCTAGTCAGATTCACAGTCAGTTTGTTCATCATTTAATAGAACCTTAAGGGTTCGGCATACATGCCAAAACTGAAGAACCTTTTTAGGTTCTTTCAAGAACCCTTTCAGAGGGTTCTTGATAGAACCATGAGGGTTCTAAATAGAGGACAAATCTGAAGAACCATTTAAGGTTCTATTTAGAACCCTTTCTTGGGGGCTCTTTGAGGAACCCTACATGAATGGTTCCTCAAGGAACCATGAGGGTTCTAAATAGAGGACAAATCTGAAGAACCATTTAAGGTTCTTTTAAGAACCTTTCTTGGGGGTTCTTTGAAGAACCATTAAAAAATGGTTCTCAGGGGGAACCCTCGAGGGTTCTAAATAGAGGACAAGCTGAAGAACCTTTTAAGGTTCTAAGTCGCACCTTTTTTCTGAGAGTGTAGGCTGTAGTTGTATACTGATAAAATACAACACAGATCAATAATACAATCACAAAAAGTAGGCCTACAGATTCAAAAGAAAAACTTTGAATTCACGGTGCAAGTAACTTTTATTTTTATTAAACATTTTCCATGTTTTTCTTCACAAAGATACAAACAATGCACAACACGTGGTAGAAAGCACGGGTTAAAAACGAATTAATGTCAAAATATTCCCGTATTTCAAGATTTATTACTGCAAACATTTATAATAATTTATAAAAATGATGTTTCATACCTAAAAATTACGTCAACAATGAATGAATGTTGTGATTTTATATTTTTAGAGCAACTTTTATAAAAAATTTACGCTATCCAACCGTTGCATTTTTACATGAACTGTTCCGTGTTTACAGCAGCTCCAACACACCAGCTAAATTGGGTGTGAATTGGGCAGGTGTGCTTAGCTGAATCCATCAGTCTCCTAACATGGCCAACTCATGCGTACAAAACATAATGAGGCCGACGTTGGGGGACTGGTGGAGATAGTCTAAGGTGTGCTAAGAAATATATATGAATTTTGATTGTATGATTCTAAAAAAGATTATTCATCCTAAAACAATGGAGTACGGTAAATCAACTTTTAAACTTTACTCCGTCGTATATCTACAGTAGGCCTAAACTGGGAAAGGTCTTCTCACGCTGGTTTTTTTTACGTTCACCCAAAGAAAGAAAAAAGAGATAGACAGATAGTGAAACATGCAAAATACTCAATGAATGATGAACCAAGGAGCCCGGGGGGGGGGGGGGGGGGGGGTACTCGAATTTGAAGAGGGAAGGGGTGTGCGGCTGGGCAGTCTGAAACAGGGGTTTACCGAACTGAACGGGCACCACTACAGGGGCTTACCGAACTGAACGGTCGCCGAAATTGGGGTCTTAGAGAACTGAATTATTATACAAAATTGTGTCTTATATTTCACACATTTTATGATTTTTGGTTGAATTTGGGGTCTAAGGGAACTGCCAATGGATGAAAAGGGGTCTTATGGAACTGCCAGTGGATGAAAAGGGGGTCTTAAGGAGCGGCCGAAAGGCGTGAAAAGGGGTCCTTGCCAGCCGCACATACCCGTATGGCCAATATATGTGATTATTACACCTCATAAATATTCATGAGATAATAGGCATAAATCCTGCCATTTCATTGGTCAATTGAGCTGGCCACAGTGATAATAAATTGAGCTATTGAAGAAATTGAGCTATTTCCCGTGTGGTAGTTTTGACTATTTCCCTACAACCTCATCCCCAGAGTCACAGTGAGGTGTAATAAAGCAAATACTACATGGTATGATCGGGGCAATAGGGCACACTATTTTCCCTCGGTACTGGCTACAGGCCTACCACCCCTCACCCTCCGGGTTCGGGGTGGTAGGCCTGTAGCCAGTACCTAGGGAAAATATATTGCACTATTTCCCCTCTAACCATGTAGTATTTGTATACTACCCTCCCCGGGCCGCGATTTTTTTTTTACTAGTAAACATTTGTATGGTCTCACATGTAAAATCATTTGACTTTTTTTTGTTTTTTTGAAAAATCATTTTATTCAGTGAGTTTTGCTTTATTCCGTATTAAAACGAAATAAATAAATTTTACAAATGTTTACTAGTAAAAAAAAAATCGCGGGTCAGGGAGGTGTCAAATAGATTCTATTTGACACCTCCCCTGGATGAACAATACCAACTTTATGACCAAATTACTTTAAGTATGACTTGTTGTACTAGATATCAGGGACAATTATAGAATGAAGGGATTAAACGACGTCATGCTCTGCCCTCCTGACGGGCTTTGACCAGGAGGGCACCTAGCTGAGACGATGTCCTGCAATGTCTGATCACGGATAGCCTATTTCATACGCGCCCTCAATTTAGATTTCACCCATTCAGCAAACAACATCGTAGTGTACGCATGACATGGATATTGGTGGACTTACTCGAAATCACGACGACCGGGAAATTTTAATTTTTCTCACGGTGTGCATGTGTGTTGTTATTGCATTTTAGAAATGTCCAAACTAGATACGATACGTATATTTTCAGGTATTTACCCTGCAGTTTCAATATTTATGCCCCAATCAACTGATCATTACCGCCCATTTTAGGTGTTTAATGTATGCCTACGAGCTACGTGTACTAGGAGTCTAGTAGTCTAGTAGTCTAGTAGACTAGTAGTCTAGTAGCAGGCCTAACAATAAGCTTTTTAAAATTTTAATTCACTTTTTTTATGCTACTGACTGTTACAGCATTTGTACAATTTATTACAGCATTTGCAAAAGTTGTCCTACGGCGAACCCGCCCGTTAAACTCTTTATTATTTTGTACAGTAGGGCTGTAGCCTACAGGGGTGTACTTTCGCGACATCCTGCGAGAATCCAAATGGATTCTCGCAGAGGAATTTTGCGAGAATCCATGGATTCTCGCAAATGGATTCTCGAATCGATGGATTCTCGCAAATGGATTCTCGCAGAATATTTTTGCGAGAATCCTTTTTACTGAATTTAAATTCCGCATTTTAAACATTTATTGTACTATTGTTAAGAACAATCATCATTTTAATTTCAACTTGAACAGTTTAGAGTCAAATACCAGTCATCTAAGGTCCTGTTTTGAACTTGAAAAAATAAAAGAAGAAAAAAAAATTAAAAATTTTTACGCGAATCTTCACGCGAATCGATTCGCGCCGAAAGTACAGCCCTGGCCTAGGCCTACGAAGTTTTTTAAAACTTTTATGCTGACTAGGCTAAAGCGGAATACCCTCGCTACGCTCGGGTACCCGCAGGCTGAGTGAGTCCGAGTAGGATGAGCAAATGAGATTCATGAGTTGTAACTTATTATACCACATCACTATAATAACCCTCCTGAACCATTTCCCTCGGTCTCGTGGATTGTTTGGCATATGCCAACTTACTTACTATAAATACTTACCATCTACCCCCACCCTACCAAAAAAGAAAATAAAGAAATCAGGTTGCTTTGTTAACCCCCACAAAATGCTACTTAGGCCTATGCCACTTCACTATAACCCTAGGTCTATCCTGAACCCTTTCCGGGTAAGCTTTAGAATACCCTACCATTTGTAATCCTCACTGTGTAAGTGTATGGGTCGTTCTTTAAAAGCCCCCATTGAAGACATGCAGTGGTAGGGCAAAGTTCTGATTTTTTGTCTTTGCATGACTTGTGTATATATTGTTATTTGTATTTTTACTGTATATAACAGTATATAATGCTGTTTCATATTGTTAAGCGCTGTGTTCTTTGTAGAGCGCTATATAAATGCTTATTATTATTATTATTATTATTATACTAAAGGAACTCCCCATTTCCTGTTTTTTTTACCCGACATCACATACCCCTAATAACAATTGCCTTTTGACTAATTTTATTCAGAAAAGTTGAAAAATACAATGTATTGATGAATACATCTGACGTCCAGTTGAATTTCATTTCATGGCTCTATGTGTCAGAGCTACTGCATTTCATAACAAGGGCCGCCTTTGCAATAGCATGACAATTGACAAGTGGGAATTGTTCGAAATCTTGGAGAAATTATTGAACTTACATGTAGGTGACAAAAAAAACACTATTCTACTGGCAAACGGACCTCTCAGGCAGGCCAGGCGCGTACGCAGGATTTTGTGAAGGGGGGTGTTTTTAGAAATATTTATATAATATATTTCACTATCCATGCATGCGCGAAGCGCTGGCCGGGACACGCTTGCGTGTTCCGGGGGGAGTTCGACGCCAGAAGTTTTTTTGAAATTCACAGTTGAAAAGAATGCATTTCCTTGCATATTTTTGAACACTTATTGCAGGTTTTCTTAGTTCAACGTTGCAACTCTCACCAAATCTTAATACTTTTGACTGAGTTCAACCCTAAAACATCATTATACACAGTAACTTAATCCCCAGGCATTGGTTTTACCGGTGATCTCATTGGTTCAATGTGTGTCACATGCAGGAGCGTCAATCCACATTTAAATGTGGGGTGGGGGGGGGGGGGGGGGGGGACATCATAGGTTGCCCGTCCCAAAATAAAAATAAATTGTAACTGAATTGTTGTTAATGAATGTGCGAAGCCCATTTGGTATGATTTAGTGGGCACTTTGACAGATATTGTATTGAAATGTTCGTTGCTCAGTGGCGTGCGCAAAGGGGGGGGGGGGGGGGGGGGGCGGGGGGGCCCCCCCACTATTGAGTCAGTCGGGGGAAACTTAGGCCAGTCGGGGGAATTGAGAAGGAGGCTAGGTCAGTGGCATCATGGAATTATGATAGTCAAAAACACAGATGAAAATTTTTCGCGTGCTACGCGCGCATATGTCGTCCCAAAATGCAATATTCTTTGGTACAAGCTTGTTTAGAGCCAAAATGTAGCTCAATCGTGCAAAAAAAGTGGTAAATTCAAAAAAAATCGCGCGTTACGCGCGCAGTTCTTTACTTAAATAGTCGGGGGAATTTCATTTATGGCCAGGTGGCACCCCCCACTCACAATATCCTGCGCACGCCACTGTCGTTGCTGAATGTTGATACAAATGAATATTTGGTGTAGATCGAGACCCATTATAATTGAGAAACCTATAGAAGAAATGCGCGCAAAAATTGTATTTCTAACACTAAAATGGTCGAATATGACGTTTTTAACGCCACCCACATAGTATTTTTAATATTCCGTGTGTTTCGTAGTGCCGTAACTAGGTTTTTGATATGTGGGGGTGCAAGAATTGAAAGTCAACCGACAGTATATTTTTCAAGGAAACAAATGTGCGCATAGCGCGCGAAATTTTTTGATTTCACATTTATTTGTGCTATGATAGAGGTACATTTTGGCTTCAAACAAGCTTCTATACCAAACATATTACATCTTTTGAGACACATGCGCGCGTAGCCCGCGAAAATATTTCCGTCTGTGTACTTTTGACCATCATATTAAATTCCATGATTCCTCTTGTCAAACTAACAGACTATTAGGTGTTTCTAAAATGTTCTATTTCGATCACATGCAGACTCAAAACATGGGGGGGGGGGGGGGGGGGGGGGGGGACATTTGATATTATGCCCACCCCACCTCAAAACATGGGGGGGGGGGGCATGCCCCCCTCGTCCATACAGGATTGACGCCCCTGGTCACATGACACGGGTTATTATCCCGGGGGGGTCACTCACATATAAAGTGCTACCCATGCTTGTTAATCAACCCTCAAAACTGACCCATATTGGCGTAACTGGTGGAAGTTAATTTGATACCCTTATTGGCGTCAAGTGTTATCATTTCATACCCATAATGGCGTAATGGCGTCAAGTGTTAAAAACTCATAGTACATTTCAATGCACAATTATTCATGATATCCATGATATCCCTTCCATTTTATACTTTTATGAGTAAGCAAAACTGTGTGTACTTACCGCCCGACTTACCGACGTTTTACTTTGGAATATTTTCCGTGTAGAATTTATATTTATTCCATGCCCGATTCCATGTGACTTGCAGCTTCGTTCATCGGCCGGTATACGCGAAATATTGAGAGTGGGAACCAGCCCGGGAACCAGCGATGGCCAATAGTCTCATACGCACGTTTCACGTGTCCAATATGCCAATATCAGACAGACGCCACATATACATTTCCGTGAGGCATTTGCTTTCGCGTTGTTGTGTGAGGATGATATTAGTTCCCGTATTAGTTCAGAGGGGTTGCACGAAAACAGACGTCTTTTTACCGGCCGATTTATACCCAGAAAATTTGACCCATTATGGCGAAAACTATGGTTTGAAAATGAACCCCTAAACGTCGAAAGAGCCAAAAAATGACCCCTTATTTTAAAAAACGTCGACGACGCTATATACTCAAAATCCGACCCATTTTCGACGTTTTTATTAACGCGGATGCGACGCACTGTTATATGTGAGTGACCCCCCCGGGGTTATTATCCCTTTCAAGTTTAGCAGACAGACAGAAAAAAGCATCGACGACTAAAGTTATCTTTTCAATGTAGTTTCTTTAGTTTATCCGGCTAGGAGGGGGTGTTTAATATGTGGTTAACCCTTTGAACCCTAGCTGTCCCCACCTGCTTTTAACCCTCACTGATCGAGGTACAAACATGGAGGGGGACATTTTTTGGGACATACGCGCGCGCGAAATTCCATGATTCCTCTTGTCAAATGAGCAGACAATGCCAATCTCAACCGACATACAGTCAATATTGGAGGGGCGACCTCCCCCTAGACCACTCCCTGGTTACGCCACTGCCTCTCCCCCTGTCTCCGCTGTCCCCTAGTCTCCCTTCTCTTTTTCCCCTCCTTTCCCCTTTTTTTAATTTTTAGGACAGACCCAAGGGGGGTGTTTCACACCCAAAAACACCCCCCCCCCCCCCCCCCCCCCCCTGCGTACGCGCCTGCTCTCAGGTAGGGTCAGTCGATTGGGTGGTTTTTTTTGTGCGTTTTCTTTTTCTCTCAAAATGTTGGTGAATTTCAACAATTTTAGACATTTTAAAACAAATTAAGTATGAAAAAAAAAATCAAAACGATTTGTTACAAAAATTGAAAATTAAAAACAGTATTAGTCAGTCGGTCTGACAGGGATTTTTTTTGTGTCACCTTACTGATATTTTATTCATATTACTTGAACGAACTAGGATTAATATTATAAATTTGTATTGCCTCTTTTGTATTACAGTCCCGACGATAATAAATGGTACTTCATATCTGCACCCAATGTGATCCGTGTCGGTGTTGACGAAACTATCGTCATCAACATTTTTGGGGATATAGATACAGGAGCCAATGGCATCCCTATAAGTGTTTCACTACAGAGCTATCCAGTTGGAACAACTACGTTTGACACTAGAATTGTGAATGTCAAGAAAAGTAAGTAGTTATATTATAATAATGATACAGTATTATAGCTTGTGCTTGTGTAGTTTATTTTGCCATTGGCTACAAAATTATTTTGCCTTCATCTGATCTCTTGAGAATTTAAATAGAATTTTAAAATATAGTGCAGAACTTCATTCAGGTTCCGGAAATTATCCCCCCCCCCCCCTTCCCGTCATTTAATACCCCCAATTAAATTGTAGCCATTTCAAGGATATTTGAAAAGGCATAAATATGTAAATGTTGGGTAATAAAATTGGAAGGCTTTATGATATTCCAAACTAAAGCCAATTGCCTAATTCAAGGCTTAGGCGTCTGAAAGTTGATCTCAAGTTTCCCGTTACCTGCCTGTGTCCCTTTTTCTTCACCCACTTTCAAATTTCAATATTGCCAAAAAAATCACTAAATTTACTTTCAAAATTTAGCAATTTCAGACATATTTTTCACTTTTTAAAATATGAGACTGGGAACTATGCTCAAAAGCAAGGCTTATCGTAACCTATTAATAAGCCCCTGTATCAATATGGGTTGATCAAACATGCACAGGGCTGTACTTAGTAACCGCCCGCACGCCCGTGGCGGGTAACTTTTGCGTCGGGCGGGTAACTTTTCAAATATACACGCCCGGCTGGCCGGTAAGAATTTTGCTGTTGGTAAATGAAGATTACTTGTTTGGCTGGTAAGTTTACAGTCGGGCTGGTAACTTTTACATGCTACCAGCCCGGCTGGCTGGTTGGAGAAAAGCTGAAGGTACACCCCTGAACATGCATTTACATTTCAATAATGAAATCTAATCAAATAACAAATAATGAATAATGTAAAAGATTGCCTCCTCACTCGATCAGCCAAAAAAAATAACAGGAAACTTGTAACTTTCATAATAAGCCTTCGTAATTTTTTTAATGAAAAATGAAAAGAAATGGAAGTGAAAAATGAGATATTTCCTCCAAATTCTTACATATTTCTTTAGGCTAAATTAAAAAAAATCATTTGTCTCAAAGCTCCGCACGCGTTAGTTTATTGATGCGCATTAGAAAAACAAAAATCTTAAAAAACATTTTATTTATTTAAAAAAAATAAAAAATAAAAATCCCAAAAAAAATCCCAAAATTTCACCGATTTTTCAGAATTTCATTGATCACATCATTTTTGTCTCGCCTGATGTAATCAGAAAGAGACTATGTTATCACTATTTCTGTCCGGCGTCCGCCGTATGCCGTATGCCGTCCGCCGTCAGCCGTGTGCTAAAAAATACCTTTGTGACGCGATATCTGGAGATCCGTAAGGCCTATCGTGATGGGACTTGGTGGAGGGAAGGGGGGTGGTGCGTTCTGTTGCTGATGGATTTTTCAAGGTCATCGGGGGTCATACAAGGTCATCGGGATCAAATATGCTTAAAACTTTTGAGACGCGTTGTGACGCGATATCTAGAGATCCGTAAGGCCTATCTTGATGGGACTTGATGTCAGGGAAGGGGGTGGGGTGTTCTTTTGCTGATTAGATTTTCAAGGTCATTGGAGGTCATTCAAGGTCATCGGGGTCAAATATGGGGTCAAATAAGATCCGTACGGCCGATCTTGATGGAATTTGGTGGAGGGAAGGGGTGGTGTGTTCTTTTTGCTGATTAAATTTTCAAGGTCATCGGAGGTCATTCAAGGTCATCGGGGGTCAAATATGGGGTCAAATAGATTAGTAAGGCCGATCTTGATGGGATTTGGTGGAGGGAAGGGGGTGGTGTGTTCTTTTTGCTGATTAAATTTTCAAGGTCATCGGAGGTCATTCAAGGTCATCGGGGGTCAAATATGGGGTCAAATAGATTAGTAAGGCCTATCTTGATGGGATTTGGTGGAGGGAAGGGGGGTGGTGTGTTCTTTTTGCTGATTAAATTTTCAAGGTCACCAGAGGTCATCGGGGTCAAATATGGGGTCAAATAGATCAGTAAGGCCTATATTGATGAGATTTGGTGGAGGGAAGGGGAGTGGTGTGTTCTTTTTGTTGATTAATTTTTCGGGGTCATCGGGGGTCAAATATGGGGTCAAATAGATCAGTAAGGCCTATCTTGATGGGATTTGGTGGAGGGAAGGGGGGTGGTGTGTTCTTTTTGCTGATTAAATTTTCAAGGTCACCAGAGGTCATCGGGGTCAAATATGGGGTCAAATAGATCAGTAAGGCCTATATTGATGAGATTTGGTGGAGGGAAGGGGAGTGGTGTGTTCTTTTTGCTGAATAAATTTTCAATGTCATCAGAGGTCATTCAAGGTCATCGGGGGTCAAATAAGATCCATAAGGCCTATCTTGATTGGATTTGGTGGAGGGAAGGGGGATGGTGTGTTCTTTTTGTTCTTAATTTTTCGGGGTCATCAGGGGTCAAATATGGGGTCAAATAGATCAGTAAGGCCTATCTTGATGGGATTTGGTGGAGGGAAGGGGGTGTTCTTTTTGTTGATTAATTTTTCGGGGTCATCGGGGGTCAAATATGGGGTCAAATAGATAAGTAAGGCCTATCTTGATGGGATTTGGTGGACGGAAGAGGGATGGTGTGTTCTTTTTGTTGATTAATTTTTCGGGGTCATTGGGGGTCAAATATTGGGTCAAATAGATCAGTAAGGCCTATCTTGATGGGATTTGGTGGAGGGAAGGGGGGTGGTGTGTTCTTTTTGTTGATTAATTTTTCGGGGTCATCGGGGGTCAAATATGGGGTCAAATAGATCAGTAAGGCCTATCTTGATGGGATTTGGTGGATGGAAGAGGGATGGGGTGTTCTTTTTGTTGATTATTTTTTCGGGGTCATCGGGGGTCAAATATGGGGTCAAATAGATCAGTAAGGCCTATCTTGATGGGATTTGGTGGACGGAAGAGGGATGGTGTGTTCTTTTTGTTGATTATTTTTTCGGGGTCATCGGGGGTCAAATATGGGGTCAAATAGATCAGTAAGGCCTATCTTGATGGGATTTGGTGGAGGGAAGGGGGGTGGTGTGTTCTTTTTGTTGATTAATTTTTCGGGGTCATCGGGGGTCAAATATGGGGTCAAATAGATCAGTAAGGCCTATCTTGATGGGATTTGGTGGACGGAAGAGGGATGGTGTGTTCTTTTTGTTGATTAATTTTTCGGGGTCATTGGGGGTCAAATATGGGGTCAAATAGATCAGCAAGGCCTATCTTGATGGGATTTGGTGGAGGTAAGGGGGGTGGTGTGTTCTTTTTGTTGATTAATTTTTCGGGGTCATCGGGGGTCAAATATGGGGTCAAATAGATCAGTAAGGCCTATCTTGATGGGATTTGGTGGACAGAAGAGGGATGGTGTGTTCTTTTTGTTGATTCATTTTTCGGGGTCATCGGGGGTCAAATATGGGGTCAAATAGATCAGTAAGGCCTATATTGATGAGATTTGGTGGAGGGAAGGGGAGTGGTGTGTTCTTTTTGTTGATTAATTTGTCGGGGTCATCGGGGGTCAAATATGGGGTCAAATAGATAAGTAAGGCCTATCTTGATGGGATTTGGTGGACGGAAGAGGGATGGTGTGTTCTTTTTGTTGATTAATTTTTCGGGGTCATTGGGGGTCAAATATTGGGTCAAATAGATCAGTAAGGCCTATCTTGATGGGATTTGGTGGAGGGAAGGGGGGTGGTGTGTTCTTTTTGTTGATTAATTTTTCGGGGTCATCGGGGGTCAAATATGGGGTCAAATAGATCAGTAAGGCCTATCTTGATGGGATTTGGTGGATGGAAGAGGGATGGGGTGTTCTTTTTGTTGATTATTTTTTCGGGGTCATCGGGGGTCAAATATGGGGTCAAATAGATCAGTAAGGCCTATCTTGATGGGATTTGGTGGACGGAAGAGGGATGGTGTGTTCTTTTTGTTGATTATTTTTTCGGGGTCATCGGGGGTCAAATATGGGGTCAAATAGATCAGTAAGGCCTATCTTGATGGGATTTGGTGGAGGGAAGGGGGGTGGTGTGTTCTTTTTGTTGATTAATTTTTCGGGGTCATCGGGGGTCAAATATGGGGTCAAATAGATCAGTAAGGCCTATCTTGATGGGATTTGGTGGACGGAAGAGGGATGGTGTGTTCTTTTTGTTGATTAATTTTTCGGGGTCATTGGGGGTCAAATATGGGGTCAAATAGATCAGCAAGGCCTATCTTGATGGGATTTGGTGGAGGTAAGGGGGGTGGTGTGTTCTTTTTGTTGATTAATTTTTCGGGGTCATCGGGGGTCAAATATGGGGTCAAATAGATCAGTAAGGCCTATCTTGATGGGATTTGGTGGACAGAAGAGGGATGGTGTGTTCTTTTTGTTGATTCATTTTTCGGGGTCATCGGGGGTCAAATATGGGGTCAAATAGATCAGTAAGGCCTATCTTGATGGGCTTTGGTGGAGGGAAGGGGGGTGGTGTGTTCTTTTTGTTGATTAATTTTTCGGGGTCATCGGGGGTCAAATATGGGGTCAAATAGATCAGTAAGGCCTATCTTGATGGGATTTGGTGGACGGAAGAGGGATGGTGTGTTCTTTTTGTTGATTAATTTTTCGGGGTCATTGGGGGTCAAATATGGGGTCAAATAGATCAGCAAGGCCTATCTTGATGGGATTTGGTGGAGGTAAGGGGGGTGGTGTGTTCTTTTTGTTGATTAATTTTTCGGGGTCATCGGGGGTCAAATATGGGGTCAAATAGATCAGTAAGGCCTATCTTGATGGGATTTGGTGGACAGAAGAGGGATGGTGTGTTCTTTTTGTTGATTCATTTTTCGGGGTCATCGGGGGTCAAATATGGGGTCAAATAGATCAGTAAGGCCTATATTGATGAGATTTGGTGGAGGGAAGGGGAGTGGTGTGTTCTTTTTGTTGATTAATTTGTCGGGGTCATCGGGGGTCAAATATGGGGTCAAATAGATAAGTAAGGCCTATCTTGATGGGATTTGGTGGACGGAAGAGGGATGGTGTGTTCTTTTTGTTGATTAATTTTTCGGGGTCATTGGGGGTCAAATATTGGGTCAAATAGATCAGTAAGGCCTATCTTGATGGGATTTGGTGGAGGGAAGGGGGGTGGTGTGTTCTTTTTGTTGATTAATTTTTCGGGGTCATCGGGGGTCAAATATGGGGTCAAATAGATCAGTAAGGCCTATCTTGATGGGATTTGGTGGATGGAAGAGGGATGGGGTGTTCTTTTTGTTGATTATTTTTTCGGGGTCATCGGGGGTCAAATATGGGGTCAAATAGATCAGTAAGGCCTATCTTGATGGGATTTGGTGGACGGAAGAGGGATGGTGTGTTCTTTTTGTTGATTATTTTTTCGGGGTCATCGGGGGTCAAATATGGGGTCAAATAGATCAGTAAGGCCTATCTTGATGGGATTTGGTGGAGGGAAGGGGGGTGGTGTGTTCTTTTTGTTGATTAATTTTTCGGGGTCATCGGGGGTCAAATATGGGGTCAAATAGATCAGTAAGGCCTATCTTGATGGGATTTGGTGGACGGAAGAGGGATGGTGTGTTCTTTTTGTTGATTAATTTTTCGGGGTCATTGGGGGTCAAATATGGGGTCAAATAGATCAGCAAGGCCTATCTTGATGGGATTTGGTGGAGGTAAGGGGGGTGGTGTGTTCTTTTTGTTGATTAATTTTTCGGGGTCATCGGGGGTCAAATATGGGGTCAAATAGATCAGTAAGGCCTATCTTGATGGGATTTGGTGGACAGAAGAGGGATGGTGTGTTCTTTTTGTTGATTCATTTTTCGGGGTCATCGGGGGTCAAATATGGGGTCAAATAGATCAGTAAGGCCTATCTTGATGGGCTTTGGTGGAGGGAAGGGGGGTGGTGTGTTCTTTTTGTTGATTAATTTTCCGGGGTCATCGGGGGTCAAATATGGGGTCAAATAGATCAGTAAGGCCTATCTTGATGGGATTTGGTGGACGGAAGAGGGATGGTGTGCTCTTTTTGTTGATTAATTTTTCGGGGTCATCGGGGGTCAAATAGATCAGTAAGGCCTATCTTGATGGGATTTGGTGGAGGGAAGGGGGGTGGTGTGTTCTTTTTGGTTGATTAATCGGGGTCATCTGGGGTCAAATATGGGGTCAAATAGATAAGTAAGGCCTATCTTGATGGGATTTGGTGGAGGGAAGGGGGTTGGTGTGTTCTTTTTGTTGATTAATTTTTCGGGGTCATCGGGGTCAAATATGGGGTCAAATAGATCAGTAAGGCCTATCTTGATTGGATTTGGTGGAGGGAAGGGGGGGGGGGGTGGTGTATTCTTTTTGCTGATTAAATTTTCAAGGTCATCGGAGGTCATTCAAGGTCATCTGGGGTCAAATAAGATCCGTAAGGCCTATCTTGATGGGATTTGGTGGACGGAAGAGGGATGGTGTGTTCTTTTTGTTGATTAATTTTTCGAGGTCATCAGAGGTCATCTGGGGTCAAATAAGATCCGTAAGGCCTATCTTTATGTGATTTGGTGGAGGGAAGGGGGTTGGTGTTTTCTTTTTGCTGATTAAATTTTCAAGGTCATCAGAGGTCATCTGGGGTCTAATAAGATCTGTAAGGCCTATCTTGATGTGATTTGGTGTAGGGAAGGGGGTTGGTGTGTTCTTTTTGTTGATTAAATTTTTCAAGGTATTACATCCCTTGCATTAACTACAATGCATACCTCTGTGACAGTGCTACATTGTATCATATGTTTCATCATCATTTCTTTCAAGTCACTTTTGATGAACAGGCGAGACGCGCCATTCGAGAACCGCCTTGTTATTACAAAAAGTCACTTTTACAAGGATTTCAATATTTTATATTTAAAAAAACAAAAAACTGAAGAGCTTTGAGACAAAAGATTTTTTAATTTAGCCTTATTGTTAGATCAAAAATTCCCTCCAGACTCCAACTTTCCCTGCAAAGGAGTTTCCCAAATCATTTCTCCCAGACCTGGCAACATACAGGGTTGATTGTGTGATGATTATAGATTAATCACAAGAAGGCTAGTTATGGATTAATGACAAGTTTAATGAAGATTGAACCACCGGTTTATCCAGTTATTGAGATGATGCTTTTCGTAGTGCCTCGACAACCAGGTTGCCGGTTTGACCTATTAGTTATGACGCTTAGAGAATGCTATAGAAAATCCCCAATCATTACATCTTCATCCTTTTGAAGGAAAAGATGAAGTTTTCTACACTTTATGCTTTTGAGCAACAATAGTCTTATTTGAGCATTTACAGTCACAGTTATAGTTTTTCAGATCAGATTGATCCTTATGCTCAACATTATTATTAGCGTCAATATACAACATGTTATTATGTCATGTCAATGTGAAATGACTTTTGAATAAAGCTTTGATGGCATTCAATATGACAGTGTCTTTGTGCTAGAGTCTCTGAGTTCCGTGTGATGTTCCAACATCTTATGCTTTAAGTCATTAATGAAACTGTCCTTTTCCTACTCTAAAGAAAACCTAACGGTGATGGTATTTTACCAAGTGTTGCATATACCACACCTATCTACACTAAACTATCTTGCACATGTCGCTGACTTCGCGAATGTTGTAAACGAAATGTTGTAAAGGTACCTAAATGTTGCTACCCTTTATCTAACAAAAATATGTAATGAATATTAACTACATAAAAACTTGAAGTAACTAATGTAACCATGTCTACGCGGTAAACTCGTCGCTGTAGTACTTGGGGTTGGGTTTGGAGACTCTGGTGCTTCTCCTGGTTTCTGGTGTTGGTTGATGGTTCCCATCTGGTTCTGGTGGTGCAGCAGGCTGGATGGCTGCTTGTTGTTCTACTGCGTCATACCACTCCTCCGGATCTTCTGATTCAGTTGCAGGTAAGAGATGGCGGCGATTTCTCCGTAGAACTCCGGTTTCTGTCTGCACTCGGTAGGATCTGTTTGGAAGGGCTTCCAGAATCATACCTTTCTGCGACAATAGTGGATTCTTTGTGGTTGGCTTATTGAAAGTTATGAGCTACTGTAGGTATTCAGGAGCTTGAGTATTCACACATTTGTAGACAATGACTAAAATCTTAAATTCAATACGTTTACGGATCGTAATAGGGTCGAAGGTGCCAACGTGGCAGCGCCAACGCGGCAGCGGCAACGCTGGTATCCACGATGTTCGTAACACTTTTCACACGGCTACTAATTTTACCATCATACAAAACATAGTTTTCAAAAACCTTTCTCAACTTTCAAAGTCTATCTCAAGAATTACTAAACCAAGGCATATTTGTACATATTTTAATGCATTTCTCATGGTGATTCCAAATGTGGTGATGAAAAGTTGAATACTTTTGACATTTTTGAAAAAATTAGAAAAATGTTGGAACTACAGTCTGCAGACGACTGCCATGTGTTAAAGGAGGTTCATCCTGTTCCTCTTTAGGACGTGTTCTCTACTCTGCTCCTCTAAAGAAGTTCCTCTCACCTGAACTTGTGATGATTATAGATTAATCACAAGAAGGCTAGTTATGGATTAATGACAAGTTTAATGAAGATTGAACCACCGGTTTATCCAGTTATTGAGATGATGCTTTTCGTAGTGCCTCGACAACCAGGTTGCCGGTTTGACCTATTAGTTATGACGCTTAGAGAATGCTATAGAAAATCCCCAATCATTACAGATTGTCTTATTGTTATGTGTCTCTATACTTGTTTATTTTCAGATGAACCCAACACGATCACATTACGTGTTAACCCAGGTATGGTTCCAGAGAACCCCAACCCTAATGAGCCCCAGTATGTCTACCTACATGCTCGCTGTACGGACCCCACCCTGGCATTTGAAGAAGGAACACCAATCTTGCTTAGCTATAAAGCAGGTTATGTTTTTATACAAATGGACAAACCAATCTATACACCAAACCAACAAGGTTAGTAGATTCAACAAGCCTCAAAATAAGCGGATCTTGACCAGAAGTACTTTATTATGGAAAGTGGTTACTGGTTCTGAGTTTTGCAGGGGGAATAGAGAGCAATTTTACAGAATCAGGAGCCATTTTGAAAAACAACAAACACACCAAAGTTCAAAAACCGTCAAGATTATTGTATAGTGTTAACATTTTGTGAAAAGTGGAAGATGCCATGAATCAAATTTGTGATAGCTATTTTTCTTTTATTTATCCAAAAGATCAAATATTTCCCGTTGATGTGTATGGTGGCTTACATTTTTCATTCTACGTGTTTGTGATAGGGTGATGATTGTGCTAATTTCTATTGTAGCGTCGACTCAAGTTTTTTTATATTATAAAGTGTTTTTGTATGTCTTGTAATTGTGGTGTATGTCTCAAGTTTGTTAAGAAAAATCAAAGGAACCTAAAATGTACCATATGCAAAATGTTCATTCATAAATGTTGTTGTGATGTAACTGGAAAAGAATTCCGTAAGAAAATCAATATCGATTACTGGCATTGTACTAAATGCTACGAAAACATTGCTCTTCCAATTCCATTCAATCACATAACTGATGATAGAGTTTTTTTGTTAGAAATATATAAGATATTTACCGGTACCTATGAATTGGTAAATTATGGATCATCTTGCTTTTAACCAGGGACAATCAAATGGAGGGACAAGAAACTATTGTACTATTATATAAGTATGCGTGTTGCGGGGGTACAAATATCATCAGTTGAGCAAGCATACACAATACATTCATGAATGGGCACTGGTACAAATCTCAGCAATCATACTACACGAGTCGCTGTGTGTCTTGCTCGATACGGATGGACCCTTAGTCGGGTGAAAGCTGGACATGACCGTGAAGTAGGGTACAAATGTGATTTTATTGCTGAAAATCATGGATGAGTAAGTCTAGATTCACACCACCGGGTACCAAAATGGTTCTCTTGGGCAACTTTTTTTTATTGACGTCTTAAGCCATAATAATGACAGTTATAATAATGACAAATATATTTGCAACACAAACATCTTGTGTTTGGTATGACATTTTAATGTCATACCAAACACAAGATGTTTTAAAAAGCACGGCCTATAGATTCAAATTCAGGCTAATGACGCAATCGTTTTTATCTTAGCATTTTTAGTGTCTTAGTTGTTCTCAATGTTGTTAGTTTCAAAATATAAGTCTTTGCTTCTATTTCCAGCTTATTTTGAATCACTTTACCCGCAATGTTATGCTATCTCACAGTGTTTCCAAATTAATGAGGCCTAATGTTGTTTTTACATGCCTGTACGCAACTATTCATATGTAAGATGTAGGAGAAGTAATATAATGAGAATACCGGTAACTGCAGTATAGGGGTTTCTTATGTTCTGAGGGTGGAATTGTGAAATATTATATACTGTTGCCCTTCAACAAGGCACGGTTTTAATTAAACATAATAACCACAAATAATGAAGACCGTAGTCTCAATCTACTTGTATTAAATATTTGAACGTTTTCAAAAGAAATAATTATCAGTATGCTGATGTGCCTCTAACTCCAAATATATTACTAACAAGCACCTGATGTGTATGGAGACAGGCATTGACAGTTTGACAGTTTGACTTGTACCATGGATGAAGTATCACATCTTGAAATAGACAGGCAGGATATAGCGTTTTATGTACGTTACATGAAATTACAAGTGACATGAAATTATAGGTGACATGAAATCACAGGTGACATGAAATTACAGGTGACATGACATGTATGAATACATTTTAATCACGTTTGACATCTTTTGACTTTTGTATGTATTTATTATATCATTTTATATGTATTCCAGGAGTCAACAGCTTAAATTTGATACCAATGTTTATAAGACCAACTATATTTGTCATAAATATAACATTATCGAAAAGGGCGTGGCTTGACGTCAATAAAAAAAATCTGAATCTAGACATTCCCCCTCATGTAACATTTTCAGCAATAAAATTGCATTTGTACCCTACTTCACGGTCATGTCATAATTGTGAAGATATCCACTTGACTACATACCTGTGCAATTCCTACTGAACTACTACACTCTAGAAATGCAAATATATATCATCAAAGAACATCATTTTCCGATTAATTTGGATATTGAATTCAATAGGAACAAAATGTCTATAGTTTAAACTTCCCAGGAAAAATATTAATTTCTTTGTTCTAGCATGTTTTCACTTTTTTTATAAATCTAAAATTATCACATTTTTCTCAAATATACCGATTATTATTAACACTAGAACGTTATTTATTGAACAAATCACGTATAAATTGTATTCAGTTTGACCTAGGCCCAACTTTTTTGGAAAATTATATTTTGATCATTTTTCGAAAGATTATAGGGCAACCTTTGAGTTCCTTTTAAATAAAAACACACCGCAACTACTAGAGCTAACCCGCAACACGCATGTTTTGTTCTTTTTTTGTAATTGAATACAATGATGTAACGATACCATAGGTCGTTTCTAGTCCCTACATTCGATTGTCCCTGTTTTAACCCTTTGGAAGATATAATCAATAGTGAAAGCAATATTGGTTGTAACAGCCACTCTGAGTATTTTACTGACGACAAGATGGATGATATCAGTAAACAAATCAGTAATAATAATCTGTCGTTGTTAAATGTCAACATAAGAAGAATGAACACAAATTTTGATTCACTGAAGGATTTCTTACATGGCTCCTGTATTGACTTTAACATTATCGGTCTTGTTGAATCCTGGTTAAAGGAAAACCCCATGATTGTTTTCACTTAGCTGGTTATAACCTTGAATTTGCTAATCGTTAAATCTGATATTGTTAACCAAATAGCAAATGAATTTTCTTATCCTTTGAAAAAACAATTTGCAACCTATCATTCAGTACTGGTATTTTTCCTAATCTTACTATAATTCGCCGTATGTTGTATGTTTGTATGTTTGTATGTTTGTATGTTTGTTTGTATGTTTGTATGTGTGTATCCATAAAAGGCTCCCTCATTTAACGCCTAAACGCCGTGAACGTTGAACTGATGAAAGATGATTATAATGTGAGTGTTATAAGCTATAAATGGCCGAAAACCGTACAGAATTGACCGAGATATGAGCAAAATGATGTCCAATTTAGGCCTTTCAGCCCGGCTTTTGAGACTAATTTCTACGGGCCGTGTTTGTTTTTCTCTGCGTACACTGTAACCATGCAGTCGGCGCGCGTTACACATAGCGCGCAGCAGTGCGCCATGCAAAATAAACGCGCACGCGCACTACACCCACGCACCCCTACACACGCGGGCGGGCAAATATTGGAAAAATACGCTGCGCCACGGGAGTTGGTTTCGGTTTAGGCCTTGGGGTTGCATAAGCCACGGGGCGGGGGCGGGGCGGTTAGGGGTTGTGTGTAATGATCCCTTTAGGGCCTAGGTTATGCTATGGTTATGTAGTTTGGGATGGGGTTACTAAAGAAATGTATTATTAAATTGCGTAACGATGGTGTCAGATGTGGGATTTGATACTGTATGTGACACGCGGGCGGACAAATATTGGAGAAGTACGCCGCGCTACGGGAGATAGTTAAGGTTAGGCCTTGGCGTTGAGATAAATTGCGGGCGGGGAACTTTGGGCTTTGGGCTTGAGGTATGCCACGGGGAGGGGCGGGGGGGGGGGGGCGGTGACGAATGGGGGTTGTGTGTAATGATGTAATGTGGTTTGGGAGACAGGGGGTTAATGAAAAAATGTGATGCTAAATTGCGTAACGGATATGCCACTGGACGGGGGCGGGCCGGGAGGGGACAGGGAGGGGGAGGGACGGGTGGGGTACGGGAGATGGTTAAGGTTTAGGCCTTGGTGTTGAAATATGCCACGGGGCGTGTGCGGGCGGGGGTAATTTTCAATTTTGTTTACATTTAAATTTAAAAACTTTTGAATTAGGCTACAAAACCTTTTGATTTAAAACAAAAATGTTTTAAATATTGTTCTATTCCTATGTGTTTCGTTATAAATTTTCAACACTTTATTTTTGTAGGTGTCTATCTGGTAGGCCCTACTCCCTAGCGGGAGAGCCCGTCCGCAGGACGGGCGTGCCGCTAGTCTTACTATAATTCGCCGTATGTTGTATGTTTGTATGTTTGTATGTTTGTATGTATGTGTGTATGTGTGTATCCATAAAAGGCTCCCTCATTTTACGTCTAAACGCCGTGAACGTTGCACCGATGAAAGATGATTATAATGTGAGTGTTATAAGCTATAAATGGCTGAAAACCGTTAAGAATTGACTGAGATATGAGCAAAATTATGTCCAATTTAGGCCTTTTCAGCCCGGCTTTTGAGACTAATTTCTACGGGCCATGTTTGTTTTTCTCTGCGTACATTGTAACCATGCAGTCGGCGCGCGTTACACATAGCGCGCAGCAGTGCGCCATGCAAAATAAACGCGCACACGCACTACACCCACGCACCCCTACACACGCGGGCGGGCAAATATTGGAGAAATACGCTGCGCCACGGGAGTTGGTTTCGGTTTAGGCCTTGGGGTTGCATAAGCCACGGGGCGGGAGCGGGGCGGTTAGGGGTTGTGTGTAATGATCCCTTTAGGGCCTAGGTTATATGTTATGGTTATGTAGTTTGGGATGGGGTTAATAAAGAAATGTATTATTAAATTGCGTAACGATGGTGTCAGATGTGGGATTTGATACTGTATGTGACACGCGGGCGGACAAATATTGGAGAAGTACGCCGCGCTACGGGAGATAGTTAAGGTTTTACGCCTAAACGCCGTGAACGTTGCACCGATGAAAGATGATTATAATGTGAGTGTTATAAGCTATAAATGGCTGAAAACCGTTAAGAATTAACTGAGATATGAGCAAAATTATGTCCAATTTAGGCCTTTTCAGCCCGGCTTTTGAGACTAATTTCTACGGGCCATGTTTGTTTTTCTCTGCGTACACTGTAACCATGCAGTCGGCGCGCGTTACACATAGCGCGCAGCAGTGCGCCATGCAAAATAAACGCGCACACGCACTACACCCACGCACCCCTACACACGCGGGCGGGCAAATATTGGAGAAATACGCTGCGCCACGGGAGTTGGTTTCGGTTTAGGCCTTGGGGTTGCATAAGCCACGGGGCGGGAGCGGGGCGGTTAGGGGTTGTGTGTAATGATCCCTTTAGGGCCTAGGTTATGTTATGGTTATATGTAGTTTGGGATGGGGTTAATAAAGAAATGTATTATTAAATTGCGTAACGATGGTGTCAGATGTGGGATTTGATACTGTATGTGACACGCGGGCGGACAAATATTGGAGAAGTACGCCGCGCTACGGGAGATAGTTAAGGTTAGGCCTTGGCGTTGAGATAAATTGCGGACGGGGAACTTTGGGCTTTGGGCTTGAGGTATGCCACGGGGAGGGGCGGGCGGGGCGGTGACGAATGGGGGTTGTGTGTAATGATGTAATGTGGTTTGGGAGACAGGGGGTTAATGAAAAAATGTGATGCTAAATTGCGTAACGGATATGCCACTGGACGGGGCGGGCCGGGAGGGGACAGGGAGGTGGAGGGACGGGTGGGGTACGGGAGATGGTTATGGTTTAGGCCTTGGTGTTAAAATATGCCACGGGGCGTGTGCGGGCGGGGGGTAATTTTCAACAACAACAAAAAAATTAAATTTAAAAACTTTTGAATTTTGAATTTGAAAAATGTTTTAAATATTGTTCTATTCCTATGTGTTTCGTTATAACTTTTCAACACTTTATTTTTGTAGGTGTCTATCTGGTAGGCCCTACTCCCTAGCGGGAGAGCCCGTCCGCAGGACGGGCGTGCCGCTAGTCTTACTATAATTCACCGTATGTTGTATGTTTGTATGTTTGTATGTTTGTATGTATGTTTGTATGTGTGTATCCATAAAAGGCTCCCTCATTTGACGCCTAAACGCCGTGAACGTTGAACTGATGAAAGATGATTATAATGTGAGTGTTATAAGCTATAAATGGCCGAAAACCGTACAGAATTGACCGAGATATGAGCAAAATGATGTCCAATTTAGGCCTTTTCAGCCCGGCTTTTGAGACTAATTTCTACGGGCCATGTTTGTTTTTCTCTGCGTACACTGTAACCATGCAGTCGGCGCGCGTTACACATAGCGCGCAGCAGTGCGCCATGCAAAATAAACTCGCACACGCACTACACCCACGCACCCCTACACACGCGGGCGGGCAAATATTGGAGAAATACGCTGCGCCACGGGAGTTGGTTTCGGTTTAGGCCTTGGGGTTGCATAAGCCACGGGGCGGGGGCGGGGCGGTTAGGGGTTGTGTGTAATGATCCCTTTAGGGCCTAGGTTATGTTATGGTTATGTAGTTTGGGATGGGGTTAATAAAGAAATGTATTATTAAATTGCGTAACGATGGTGTCAGATGTGGGATTTGATACTGTATGTGACACGCGGGCGGACAAATATTGGAGAAGTACGCCGCGCTACGGGAGATAGTTAAGGTTAGGCCTTGGCGTTGAGATAATTTGCGGGCGGGGAACTTTGGGCTTTGGGCTTGAGGTATGCCACACGGGGAGGGGCGGGCGGGGCGGTGACGAATGGGGGTTGTGTGTAATGATGTAATGTGGTTTGGGAGACAGGGGGTTAATGAAAAAATGTGATGCTAAATTGCGTAACGGATATGCCACTGGACGGGGGCGGGCCGGGAGGGGACAGGGAGGGGGAGGGATGGGTGGGGTACGGGAGATGGTTAAGGTTTAGGCCTTGGTGTTGAAATATGCCACGGGGCGTGTGCGGGCGGGGGTAATTTTCAACTTTTTTTTAAATTGAAATTTAAAAACTTTTAAATTAGGCTACAAAACCTTTTGATTTAAAACAAAAATTTCAACACTTTATTTTTGTAGGTGTCTATCTGGTAGGCCCTACTCCCTAGCGGGAGAGCCCGTCCGCAGGACGGGCGTGCCGCTAGTCTTACTATAATTCGCCGTATGTTGTATGTATGTGTGTATGTATGTATGTATGTATGTATGTATGTGTGTATCCTGAAAAGGCTTTCTCATTTTGCATTTTAAAGCCGTGAATATTTCACTGATACTAAATAAAGACCGGACACGGGTTATAAGCTATAAATGGCCGAAAACCGTACAGAATTAACCGAGATATGAGCAAAATTATGTCCAATTTAGGCCTTTTCAGCCCGGCTATTGAGACTATTTCATGTTTGTTTTTCTCTGCGTACACTGTAACCATGCAGTCGGCGCGCGTTACACATAGCGCGCAGCAGTGCGCCATGCAAAATAAACGCGCACACGCACTACACCCACGCACCCCTACACACGCGGGCGAGCAAATATTGGAGAAATACGCTGCGCCACGGGAGTTGGTTTCGGTTCAGGCCTTGGGGTTGCATAAGCCACGGGGCGGGGGCGGGGTGGTTAGGGGTTGTGTGTAATGATCCCTTTAGGGCCTAGGTTATGCTATGGTTGTGTAGTTTGGGATGGGGTTAATAAAGAAATGTATTATTAAATTGCGTAACGATGGTGTCAGATGTGGGATTTGATACTGTATGTGACACGCGGGCGGACAAATATTGGAGAAGTACGCCGCGCTACGGGAGATAGTTAAGGTTAGGCCTTGGCGTTGAGATAAATTGCGGGCGGGGAACTTTGGGCTTTGGGCTTGAGGTATGCCACGGGGAGGGGCGGGGGGGGGGGGGGGCGGTGACGAATGGGGGTTGTGTGTAATGATGTAATGTGGTTTGGGAGACAGGGGGTTAATGAAAAAATGTGATGCTAAATTGCGTAACGGATATGCCACTGGACGGGGGCGGGCCGGGAGGGGACAGGGAGGGGGAGGGACGGGTGGGGTACGGGAGATGGTTAAGGTTTAGGCCTTGGTGTTGAAATATGCCACGGGGCGTGTGCGGGCGGGGGGTAATTTTCAATTTTTTTTAAAATTGAAATTTAAAAACTTTTGAATTAGGCTACAAAGCCTTTTGATTTAAAACAAAAATGTTTTAAATATTGTTCTATTCCTATGTGTTTCGTTATAAATTTTCAGCACTTTATTTTTGTAGGTGTCTATCTGGTAGGCCCTACTCCCTAGCGGGATATGCCACTGGACGGGGGCGGGCCGGGAGGGGAGGGGGAGGGACGGGTGGGGTACGGTAGATGGTTAAGGTTTAGGCCTTGAAGCTTGGTGTTGAAATATGCCACGGGGCGTGTGCGGGCGGGGGGTAATTTTCAAAAAAAAAAAAAAATGAAATTTAAAAACTTTTGAATTAGGCTACAAAACCTTTTGATTTAAAACAAAAATGTTTTAAATATTGTTCTATTCCTATGTGTTTCGTTATAAATCTTCAACACTTTATTTTTGTAGGTGTCTATCTGGTAGGCCCTACTCCCTAGCGGGAGAGCCCGTCCGTACGCCGCGCTACGGGAGATTAGGCCTTGGCGTTGAGATAAAATTGCGGGCGGGGAACTTTGGGCTTTGGGCTTGAGGTATGCCACGGGGAGGGGCGGGGGGGGGGGGGGCGGTGACGAATGGGGGTTGTGTGTAATGATGTAATGTGGTTTGGGAGACAGGGGGTTAATGAAAAAATGTGATGCTAAATGGCGTAACGGATATGCCACTGGACGGGGGCGGGCCGGAAGGGGACAGGGAGGGGGAGGGACGGGTGGGGTACGGGAGATGGTTAAGGTTTAGGCCTTGGTGTTGAAATATGCCACGGGGCGTGTGCGGGCGGGGGTAATTTTCAAATTTTTTTTAAATTGAAATTTAAAAACTTTTGAATTAGGCTACAAAGCCTTTTGATTTAAAACAAAAATATTTTAAATATTGTTCTATTCCTATGTGTTTCGTTATAAATTTTCAACACTTTATTTTTGTAGGTGTCTATCTGGTAGGCCCTACTCCCTAGCGGGAGAGCCCGTCCGCAGGACGGGCGTGCCGCTAGTCATACTATAATTTGCCGTATGGTGTGAGTATGTATGTATGTATCCATAAAAGGCTCTCTCAGTTTGTAACTAAACGCCGTGAACGTTGCACTGATAAAAGATGATTATAATGTGAGTGTTATAAGCTATAAATGGCTGAAAACCGTACAGAATTGACCGAGATATGAGTAAAAAACCATGAAAATCCATGGATACGGGCCGTGTTTGTTTTGTTTATCTTCATGCGTATTGCAACCATGCATTCGGCGCCTAACACATAACGCGTCGTTGTGCGCCGTGCAAAATAAACGCTCACACGCACTACACCCACGCACCCCTACACACGCGAGCGGGCAAATATTGGAGAAATACGCTGCGCTACGGGAGTTAGTTAATTTAGGCCTTGAAGGTTTATAAGCACGGGGCGGGCGGGAACGGCGGAAGGGGCGGGCGGGGACGGCGGGCAAGAGACGGCAGGGAAAGGCCCCGGGGAGGGGGGGGGGGGGGCGAGGGGAGGTCATGAAGTAATGAGGTTTGGGAGGCAAGGGGTTACTGAAGAACGCTACGGGAGTTGGTTAATTTAGGCCTTGAAGGTTTAGATCGCACAGTACGGGGCGGGCGGGCGAGGGGAGGCCACGAAGTAATGAGGTTTGGGAGGCAGGGAGTTAATGAAGAAATGTGATACTAAAGTGCGTAACACTAACAGGGAGAGTCACGAAGTGGAAGGAAATAGTGTGGTTAAAAGTATAAACCAGGGGATACAGCTTGGGGAGATGGTTAAGGTTTAGGCCTTGGGTGTTGAGATAACCACGGTGCGGGGGCGGCAATTTCAGGTAAGGAAATAGGCCTATGCATTATATGTATTCTTACCAATTTCGAGACAAATTTTCGTATAGCTACTTATGTGTTATTTCACCGGGGTTCTGTCTGATAGGCGCTACTTACTAGCGGGAGCCCGTTCGAAGAACGGGCGTCCCGCTAGTCATACTATAATTTGCCGTATGGTGTGAGTATGTATGTATGTATCCATAAAAGGCTCTCTCAGTTCGCAACTAAACGCCGTGAACTTTGCACTGATAGAAGATGATTATAATGTGAGTGTTATAAGCTATAAATGGCTGAAAACCGTACAGAATTGACCGAGATATGAGTAAAAAACCATCAAAATCCATGGATACGGGCCGTGTTTGTTTTGTTTATCTTCATGCGTATTGCAACCATGCATTCGGCGCCTAACACATAACGCGTCGTTGTGCGCCGTGCAAAATAAACGCTCACACGCACTACACCCACGCACGCCTACACGCGGCGAGCGGGAAATATTGGAGAAATACGCTGCGCTACGGGAGTTAGTTAATTTAGGCCTTGAATGTTTATAAGCACACGGGCGGGTGGTAGGGGCGGGGCGGGGACGGCGGGCAAGAGACGGCAGGGGAAGGTCCCGGGAAGGGGGAAGGGGCGAGGGGGGGGGGGGGCGGGGGCGAGGGGAGGCCATGAAGTAATGAGGTTTGGGAAGCAAGGGGTTACTGAAGAACGCTACGGGAGTTGGTTAATTTAGGCCTTGAAGGTTTAGATCGCACAGTACGGGGCGGGCGGGCGAGGGGAGGCCACGAAGTAATGAGGTTTGGGAGGTAGGGAGTTAATGAAGAAATGTGATACTATAGTGCGTAACACTAACAGGGAGAGTCACGAAGTGGAAGGAAATAGTGTGGTTAAAAGTATAAACAAGGGGATACAGCTTGGGGAGATGGTTTTAAACCTTAAAAGGTTTAGGCCTTGGGTGTTGAGATAACCACGGTGCGGGGGCGGCAATTTCAGGTAAGGAAATAGGCCTATGCATTATATGTATTCTTACCAATTTCGAGACAAATTTTCGTATAGCTACTTATGTGTTATTTCACCGGGGTTCTGTCTGATAGGCGCTACTTACTAGCGGGAGCCCGTTCGAAGAACGGGCGTCCCGCTAGTCATACTATAATTTGCCGTATGGTGTGAGTATGTATGTATCCATAAAAGGCTCTCTCAGTTTGTAACTAAACGCCGTGAACGTTGCACTGATAAAAGATGATTATAATGTGAGTGTTATAAGCTATAAATGGCTGAAAACCGTACAGAATTGACCGAGATATGAGTAAAAAACCATGAAAATCCATGGATACGGGCCGTGTTTGTTTTGTTTATCTTCATGCGTATTGCAACCATGCACTCGGCGCCTAACACATAACGCGTCGTTGTGCGCCGTGCAAAATAAACGCTCACACGCACTACACCCACGCACCCCTACACACGCGAGCGGGCAAATATTGGAGAAATACGCTGCGCTACGGGAGTTAGTTAATTTAGGCCTTGAAGGTTTATAAGCACGGGGCGGGCGGTAGGGGCGGGGACGGCAGGGGAAGGCCCCGGGGGGGGGGGGGGGGCGGGGTTGAGGGGAGGCCATGAAGTAATGAGGTTTGGGAGGCAAGGGGTTACTGAAGAACGCTACGGGAGTTGGTTAATTTAGGCCTTGAAGGTTTAGATCGCACAGTACGGGGCGGGCGGGCGAGGGGAGGCCACGAAGTAATGAGGTTTGGGAGGCAGGGAGTTAATGAAGAAATGTGAGTCACGAAGTGGAAGGAAATAGTGTGGTTAAAAGTATAAACCAGGGGATACAGCTTGGGGAGATGGTTAAGGTTTAGGCCTTGGGTGTTGAGATAACCACGGTGCGGGGGCGGCAATTTCAGGTAAGGAAATAGGCCTATGCATTATATGTATTCTTACCAATTTCGAGACAAATTTTCGTATAGCTACTTATGTGTTATTTCACCGGGGTTCTGTCTGATAGGCGCTACTTACTAGCGGGAGCCCGTTCGAAGAACGGGCGTCCCGCTAGTCTTACTATAATTTGTCTTATGTTGAGAGTATGTATGTATGTATCCATAAAAGGCTCTCTCAGTTTGCAACTAAACGCCGTGAACTTTGCACTGATAAAAGATGATTATAATGTGAGTGTTATAAGCTATAAATGGCTGAAAACCGTACAGAATTGACCGAGATATGAGTAAAAAACCATGAAAATCCATGGATACGGGCCGTGTTTGTTTTGTTTATCTTCATGCGTACTGCAACCATGCATTCGGCGCCTAACACATAACGCGTCGTAGTGCGCCGTGCAAAATAAACGCTCACACGCACTAAACACACGCACCCTACACACGCGGGCGGGTAAATATTGGAGAAATACGCGGCTCCATGGGAATTGGTTACGGTTTTAGGCCTTGGGGTTGAGATAAGCCACGGGGCGGGGCGGAGACGGGGACGGGGTGGGAACGGCGGCGGGTCGAAGATGGGGGGACAGGGAGGGGCGTGGACGGCTGGGGGCGGCGGGGTGAAGGGGGTCTAATGAAGAAATGTGGTTTGGGAGGCACGGCCTTGGGGGTTGAGATATGCCACGGGCGGGGGAGGGGGGGGGGGGCGGGGGCAGTGACGAATGGGGGTTGTGTGTAATGATGTAATGTGGTTTGAGAGGCAGGGGTATATGAAGAAATGTGATGCTAAATTGCGTAACGGATATGCCACGGAGCGGGGTTGAGGCGGGGGCAGGGTGGGGAGTGACTGGTGGGTACGGGATATGGTTAAGGTTTAGGCCTTGGAGTTTAAAAATGGCACGGGCGTGGGCGGGCGGGAGGGGGGGGGGGCGTCTTTTTAATTTTTTTAATTGAAATTTGAAAACTTTTAAATTATACAAAACCTTTTGATTTAAAACAAAAATGTTTTAAATATTGTTCTATTCCTATGTGTTTGGTTATAAATTTTCCAACACATATGTGTTGTTTCATTTTGAAGGTGTTCTATCTGGTAGGCCTACTCCCTAGCGGGAGAGCCCGTCCGAAGGACGGGCGTCCCGCTAGTGATCTTAAAACAGCTAAGGTAGTTCCTATTATATATAGGAATAAACACTCTACTTAAATGGCGGTATTGGATTTTGTTATAAATTTAAATAATGCCATTGACAATGATATGTACATTGTACATGCTAGGAATTTTTATGGATTTGTCGAAGGCGTTCGATACTATAGACCACAATATGCTACTTAATAAGTTGTATCATTATGGGTTTCGTGGTGTTTCACATGATTGGTTTACCAGTTATTTATCAAACGGAAAGCAGTATATGTATCTTATAATAATAGTACATCATCATGTGAAAATGTCCTTTGTGGTGTTCCCCAGGGCTCTATTTTAGGACCACTTCGTTTTATTATTTATATGAATGATATTTGTTGTACATCAAAAATATTAAATTTTATCTTGTTCGCTGATGATACAACTGTATTTTATTCCAATGGTGATATTAATGTACTGTACGACACGGTAAAC
The DNA here is from genome assembly GCA_035610835.1 of Ophiura sarsii. NCBI lineage: Eukaryota > Metazoa > Echinodermata > Ophiuroidea > Amphilepidida > Ophiuridae > Ophiura > Ophiura sarsii. Next base: position 3,140,476 of record CM069446.1, on the reverse strand, counting down.
AGAGAACTGCAAGAAGTATGTAACTGGTTTAAATGTAATAAATTATCGTTAAATGCAACTAAGACTAACTTAACCCTAACCATCCTCAATGCCGCAAATGTGCACAGTAAAGTCTGTCTGTGCCAGCTGGTGTGGCTTTTTTTCGATGAAATAATGGCCCCAGGCTACATAGTCGGGCCAGCCCCCGTGGCGCACTGGTAGAGCGTTCGTCTGGCAACCGAGAGGTTGTAGGTTCGAGCCCCGGTGGCGGCGCCACTCTTTTTGTCCGCGTTTTTGTCGTTGAAAAAAAAATTCTTCAAAATGTGACTTAGGAGGTTAGGGTTAGGTCATGTTTTTTATACTGGGTACAATTTGTGTTACATGTCCCTTTTTCCATATATTAGGTTCCTTTTTCAGTTAATGCATTATATCTGAAAAAGTTTACATTTTAAGTTGGTAAAAGTATACATATTCTGAAAGCATATACTGTAACGGATGCAAATAGCATACAATAAAGTTGATTATGCAGGGTGGCCCGAAATTGTACAGGGTGTAACAAGCAAAATCTTCTAAAAAAGAAGGGTTTCAATAATTACTTCCACTATGTATATGAAATGATGAGAGAAAAGTTCAGTACAGATTTAAAGTAGTTTAATAAAATACCCATCTAGACATATGCAAATTAAATTTCATTATGAATCTGAAATTCTACATATAGGGTGTCTAAAAATTTGTTTATTTAGTTCCGGAAAAATGCTTCTATACATACAAAGACTAGTATTTTAACCAAATTCAAGTACACTCTTAGAAGGTCAGGATCAAATATGAGACGAAAAGGATCAATTTTGATCCAGAGGCGGTATCACATATGAGCTTACCCTTTCCGGATCAAAGTGATCCGACAAGCAGGATCAAAAAGTTTGATCCGAAATGGGATCAAATATTTCTGTAAAATGATACTGAAACGGATCAAAATAATGATCCTGCTTGTCGGATCACTTTGATCCGGAAAGGGTAAGCTCATATGTGATACCGCTTCTGGATCAAAATTGATCCTTTTCGTCTCATATTTGATCCTGACCTTCTAAGAGACCCACTGCAGACTATATATCGAGTGCAGTAAGCTTACTACATCGTGTAGGCCTAGTACATCGCAGTGATCGTGACATTTTGTGAGGAACATTTTGACCGAAAATCGTACTGATGGCACTGGTCAGGTACAAGAAATTTGTTCACAAGAATAGAGCATGTTCAAACATAAAAAATAAAACTACTTTACCGACAAAATCATGTAACATTTTACAGATTAGACTGGATAACTTACCGCGGTATTTCACCCTTGTTTCAATGGCGACCGAATTCAAAAGATCGTCTGCTTGTCGTCTATCGGTTTGCGAAAGAGTGACGTCAGTCACCTATTGACCAATGAACTTTTTCATCGAATTGATCCGGAAATCAGATCAAAGTTGATCAAGGTGAATTTGATCCGTTTGTTGATATCTATCTGGAAACGGATCAAAACGATCCGAAAATGATCCTTAAAGGATCAAAACAAAGTGAGCCGGAAATCTACTCATGTATTTGATCCTGACCTTCTAAGAGTGTAGATTTCAAATAAAAATGCATCAATTACATTTACATGAACATTGATTGATTTTAAAAGTCACCCTTTTCTTATGTAAAGGTGTTAATTTTAAACCTATAGGGTGTTTAAAACATTAATTTAGGTATACATGATTATCCACAAATCATTAAATTGAATGAATTTAAATTTGCATCTGAAACATGATTTTACATTCCAATTTGAAGTGGCAAATGCTTAAAGTGCATGGTATGAGTTTCAAATAATGTTCAATAAAAAGGGGCCCTTTAACTACAGGGTGACTCAAATTTTCCCAATGGGACATGTTAAGTGGCATACAAGTAATTGCGTGAGGTTAATTACATATCTTCTTTTAATTTTTAATTAAATAGTTAAATTTATTTATTCAAAAGGGTACCTCATCAACCTTTCTATACTTTTAAAATGGACAGCTTGGTGCAGGCAAATGTTTGCATACATTCGTAAACTGCGACCAACTTACGTTTCTTAACAATTTTTTGAGCTTCTTAATGCTAATTAATGATTCCTTAATTAACTAATTTTTAATTCAAATATGCTTCAATAATGTTATGTTTTCAATATAGAATTGTACCAAGAGTGAAACCAGTGCATTTTATGTTTGCCCAATGTATATTGCACCATACTTGTTCAACTATGCACTCCTCCGCATACTCCTCCTCCACATACTCCTCCACCCCTGACTAATTAGGTTTAACGAACTATTGTAATTAACAGAACCATGGTAGTTTATATTTTTCTTTTTAAAATAAAGGCCAAATACTTTGTCATCAAAATAAGACCAAATTTGAGTATGTGTGATAAAGAATAGCCAAAATATATGCATGCAAAGTAATAATATGTAGTGCAAATGTAACAGATCCACCTTTTTTGGGTACCCAGTATAAAAAACATGACCGTTAACGGAATTTTTTTTTCCTCTTTTTTTTTTTTTCTTCAAAATTTTCCATGTATGATTCTATTAACGGAATTTTTTTTTCTTTTTTCTTTTCTTTTCTTCAAAATGTGCACGGTAAAGTCTGTCTGTGCCAGCTGGCGTGGCGCTTTTTCGATGAAATAATGGCCCCAGGCTACATAGTCGGGCCAATACACTGGCCCGAGTATGGTTGGCCCCTGTGGCGCACTGGTAGAGCGTTCGTCTGGCAACCGAGAGGTTGTGGGTTCGAGCCCCGGTGGCGGCGCCACTCTTTTTGTCCGCGTTTTTGTCGTTGAAAAAAAAAAAAATCTTCAAAATGTGACTTAGGAGATTAGGGTTAATGCTCATGGGAAATACAAAATCAGAAGTGCTCGAAGCGATAAACATGTTTTTAGGAATAGCTATTGATGGAAATTTGTCATGGAAATCTCATATGAATAATGTTTGTAAAATTTGCTCGAGAAATGTTAGCGACCTAAACAAAGTCAAACACTTATTGCCAAAAACGTCTTTGTACAAATTATGCTGTACTCTTGTTATGCCTTATTTGACTTAAGGGATTTTATTATGGGGTAGTGCCTCAAAAGAATACATGACAAAATTATTTAAAATACAAAAGAGAGCTTTAAGAATTGTTTCAAATAGCTCATATCTGTGTCACACTAAACCGTTGTTTGAAAAATTTAATACCTTAAACATATTTGAATTATATATGATAACAATCTGGGTATCTTCATGTATAAGTATAACGCTGGATGGATACCTTCCTTCATCATTTGATCATTCATTTACCCATTCAGACAACATTCATAATTACATTACAAGAAATAAAAGAAACTACTGTTTTGACATTCACAAAACCATCTGTGTTAACTGACGGGCCAAAATGTTGGAACTTGTTACCTCGTGTAGTAAAAACGACATCGAGTGTTGATACTTTTAAAGAGAGCCTCATGGTGTATCTAAAAATCAATTGTAAACTATCATGACATCTTCATGTTGCATTTTTAATCCCATTTATTAAATAGCTTTTATCATATTTAAAAATAGTTAATGTGATCAAATTACATCAGAATTATATCGTAATTATTAAAATGTGTTCCTGTTCCTTAAACCATCGTGTTGATTTTATGACATACTTGTTCCTTGTTGGTTGGTTGGCTGTGTGGCCTGTGTGGGTGTTGATGTTTGTGTGTGAGTTTTGTTTTTCTTCTTTTTTGATTATGCATATTTTCCTTGTAAAGGTGGTGCAACACCTCCTCAGGCATCGCCTTTTGTTGCATTTCCTCCATCGTTTTGGTATTTTAATGTTTTTTAAATTGATTGTTTTTTATGATAGAAATAATAAATAGGTGAATGAATGAATGAATAGGTGAATAGGTGAATGATACCCGGGAATATATTGAATGATGTAGGTGAATGTATTGGTAATAAACAGCCGATGACATCCTGATACTCTCAGTGACTTGGCCAATGACACACGGGGAATAAATATAGATAAATTGATGTGTGTTGATCTAGTATTGTTGTAATAACAACCTATGATATCCTGATACTTGACCGGGTGAATCCGGTTAAGTTATTATAATAGGCCACGAAAAATAAATGTCAAGTTTAACACTCCCTTTGGAGTACCTTTAGAATACCCTACCATTTCGAAGCTGCCTCTTTTTAACAATCTTCTTCGACGCCGCGGATCGTGATGTATCCCGTAATGATCTTCAACAAACGATCTAAGGGACAACACTTAGAGAAAATATCGCGCTGATTTTTTCTAAGTACAAGGCAGAAAAGATAAGCTCAACCTTTTTTCTAAACAAATCTACATCGCGAGGAAGAACCGGTGGTGAAACCATCATCATCGACGGCGCGAAGCTCAACTTTTTTCTAAAAACATCTACATCGAGTGAAGCCCTGGTGTTGAAGTCATCATCTTCGACGGCGCGAAGCTCAACCTTTTTTCTAAACAAATCTACATCGCGAGGAAGAACCGGTGGTGAAACCATCATCATCGACGGCGCGAAGCTCAACTTTTTTCTAAAAACATCTACATCGTCGAAGCCCCGGTGGTGAAACCATCATCATCGACGGCGCGAAGCTCAACCTTTTTTCTAAAAACATCTACATCGTCGAAGTCCTGGTGTTGAAGTCATCATCTTCGACGGCGCGAAGCTCAACCTTTTTTCTAAACAAATCTACATCGCGAGGAAGAACCGGTGGTGAAACCATCATCATCGACGGCGCGAAGCTCAACCTTTTTTCTAAAAACATCTACATCGTCGAAGCCCCGGTGGTGAAACCATCATCATCGACGGCGCGAAGCTCAACCTTTTTTCTAAAAACATCTACATCGTCGAAGCCCTGGTGTTGAAGTCATCATCTTCGACGGCGCGAAGCTCAACCTTTTTTCTAAACAAATCTACATCGCGAGGAAGAACTGGTGGTGAAACCATCATCATCGACGGCGCGAAGCTCAACCTTTTTTCTAAAAACATCTACATCGAGTGAAGCCCCGGTGGTGAAACCATCATCATCGACGGCGCGAAGCTCAACCTTTTTTCTAAAAACATCTGCATCGTCGAAGCCCTGGTGTTGAAGTCATCATCTTCGACTGCGCGAAGCTCAACCTTTTTTCTAAACAAATCTACATCGCGAGGAAGAACCGGTGGTGAAACCATCATCATCGACGGCGCGAAGCTCAACCTTTTTTCTAAAAACATCTACATCGAGTGAAGCCCCGGTGGTGAAACCATCATCATCGACGGCGCGAAGCTCAACCTTTTTTCTAAAAACATCTACATCGTCGAAGCCCTGGTGTTGAAGTCATCATCTTCGACGGCGCGAAGCTCAACCTTTTTTCTAAACAAATCTACATCGCGAGGAAGAACCGGTGGTGAAACCATCATCATCGACGGCGCGAAGCTTAACCTTTTTTCTAAAAATATCTACATCGTCGAAGCCCCGGTGGTGAAACCATCATCATCGACGGCGCGAAGCTAACCTTTTTTCTAAAAACATCTACATCGTCGAAGCCCTGGTGTTGAAGTCATCATCTTCGACGGCGCGAAGCTCAACCTTTTTTTCTAAACAAATCTACATCGCGAGGAAGAACCGGTGGTGAAACCATCATCATCGACGGCGCGAAGCTTAACCTTTTTTCTAAAAATATCTACATCGTCGAAGCCCCGGTGGTGAAACCATCATCATCGACGGCGCGAAGCTAACCTTTTTTCTAAAAACATCTACATCGTCGAAGCCCTGGTGTTGAAGTCATCATCTTCGACGGCGCGAAGCTCAACCTTTTTTTCTAAACAAATCTACATCGCGAGGAAGAACCGGTTGTGAAACCATCATCGTCGACAGCGCGAAGCTCAATCTTTTTTTCAAAACAATCAACATCGAGTGAAGCCCCGGTGGTGAAACCATCATCATCGACGGCGCGAAGCTCAACCTTTTTTCATAACAATCAACAGCGGCGAAGCACCGCTGGTGAAGAAATCATCATCGACGGCGCGAAGCTCAATCTATTTTCAAAACAATCAATATCGGCGAAGCACCGCTGATGAAGCCATCATCATCGACGGCGCGAAGCTCAATCTTTTTTCAAAACAATCAACATCGGCGAGGCACCGCTGATGAAGCCATCATCATCGACGTCGCGAAGCTCAATCTTTTTTTCAAAACAATCAACATCGGCGAAGCACCGCTGATGAAGCCATCATCATCGACGGCGCGAAGCTCAACCTTTTTTCATAACAATCAACAGCGGCGAAGCACCGCTGGTGAAGACATCATCATCGACGGCGCAAAGCTCAACTTTTTTCAAAACAATCAACATCTGCAAAGCACCGCTGATGATGCCATCATCATCGATGGCGCAGTCCAACACCTTAATAATTTGGACGGGACTAAGAAAGAACGACCCATAATCTATCTTTTTCTATAGCCCAGCGGGGCTCATTACAATCCGAAATATGTCCCTGTGTAATATCAAGGAGTAAAGAACGACCCATAATGTCCCAATGCAAAAACAACGACCCATATTTTGGCCAACCTGTCCCACAATGCAATATTAAGGGACAGTCCAGCACCTCATCAATTTGGGCAGGGCTTTTAAAGAACGACAATCTATTTAGGCCGACCTGTCACATGATACTGAACTTCAGTCCCAATGCAATATTAAGGGGCAGTCCAATACCTCAACAATTTCGACGGGACTTTCAAAGAACGACCCATGCTCTATCTTTTGATTTAAGAGAGGATTAATGCCTCTACAACGACCCATTATCTTTTATTTTTTATATATATATTTTTTTTTGGGGGGGGGGGGGGGGGGGAGCAGTCCAACACCTCAACAATTTTAAGGGGCGACGTCGCACAATTAAGGGGCAGACTAATGCCTCAACAATATGAATGGGCGGTGTTATTCTACATACGTACCTCAACAATTTGGACAAGCTTATTCAAGCTAAAATGGTTTAAAATTTGCATGACATCAACGGTTCATGACATGACCAGTTTTTAATAATTCAATGCTGCCTCATGAATGGGCGGTGTTAATCTACATACCTAAACAATTTGGACAGCCCATAATCTATCTTTGGACAGGGATTTTAAAGAACGACCCATAATCTATTTTAGCCAACCTGTCCCTCAATGCAATATTAAGGGACAGTCCAGCACGTCATCAATTTGGGCAGGGCTTTTAAAGAACGACCCATAATCTATTTAGGCTGATTTGTCACATGATACTGAACTTCAGTCCCAATGCAATTAAGGGGCAGTCCAACACCTTGGACGGGACTATTAAAGAACGACCCATAATTTATCTTTGGACGGGGCTTTTAAAGAACGACCCATAATCTATTTTGGTAAATCTGTCACATGATACTCAAATTCGGTCCCTGTGCAATATCAAGGGGTAAAGAACGACCCATAATGTCCCAATGCAAAAAGAACGACCCATAATCTATTTTGGCCAACCTGTCCCACCGAATGCAATCCGGGAATGCAATATTAAGGGACAGTCCAGCACCCCATCAATTTGGGCAGGGCTTTTAAAGAACGACCCATAATCTATAGGCCGACCTGTCACATGACTCTGAACTTCAGTCCCAATGCAATATTAAGGGGCAGTCTAACACCTCAACAATTTGGATGAGACTTTTAAAGAACAAACCATACTCTATCTTTTGATTTAAGAGAGAATGAATGCCTCTACAACGACCCATAATCTATTTTGGGGGTGGGGGCAGTCCAACACCTCAACAATTTTAAGGGGCGGCGTCGCACAATTAAGGGGCAGACTAATGCCTCAACAATATGAATTGGCGGTGTTATTCTACATACCTCAACAATTTGGACAAGCTTATTTAAGCTAAAATGGTTTAAAATTTGCATTAGTATTTTGCATGACATTAATGGTTCATGACATGACCAGTTTTTAAAAATTCAATGACTAAAATATAAGGCAATGGAAATAAAAACAATTTAGGATTTCACCATTGAAGATTGAACTTTGAAGATCTAAATTCACTTTCGTAGTTCGTAGCCATACATCATACATAATATAATTAGGGTGTTTGTTTGTTTGTTTGTTTACACGGTCGGTCCATACGGACACACGCTTGGGTCCTGAAGGGACCATGCTCAAGCAAATTGCTCGGGCCAGGCTTAAAAGCCTATATAAGCATGCTGGCTGAATGAAATGAAAGTTAGAAAAGGTGGAAGAAAAGAATGAAGTAAAAAGAGCCACTTCCAACAAATAAAGTTAACAATTTTGCTGTCAGCCTTGGACATGAGAAAAGAATAGTCTTGATCCAATCTCATTTGCCACATAGGCTTGTGTATGTTTATCTGAAAGGGCTCATCAAAACGAGCATTTTAAACCCAAAATCAGTTCATACCGTTCCAACATATTAAATAAAAGCTTAAAGATTGAGCTTCGCGCCGTCGATGATGATGGTTCACCAGCGGTGCTTTCGCGCTGGCGAAGGTGATATTGAAAAAGGAAGACCTTTCCGATGTTGCAATATTTTTTAAAAGGTTGAGCTTCGCGCCGTCGAAGATGATTTTGAAAAAAAGTGGAGCTTCAAAAATGGTAGGACAAAAAAGATTGAGCTTCGCGCCATCGATGATGATGGTTCACCAGCGGTGCTTTCGCGCTGGCGAAGGTGATATTGAAAAAGGAAGACCTTTCCGATGTTGCATTATTTTCTAAAAGTTTGAGCTTTCTCGCCGTCGAAGATGATTTAAAAAAAGTGGAGCTTCAAAAATGGTAGGGTATTCTAAAGTTTAGCCCTCCCTTTAACATCCGGGCTTTAACATCCTTGTTTCAGGATTATACATTCGTAATTGTTCTGTTTATAGTTGATGGATTTGCTTGATGGGTTCAACCAGTATTTTAAAGCAGCTTCTATGTTTAAAATCAACCCAAGGAATATGTTAAAGGCATATTATGTGATCTTTTCCAGAGAGCGCCCTCTATTCATTTTTTTTTTAGAAAGTAGATTTTCTTGCAGATTTACATTTCTGATCATAAATCATACATACATTCCACGTTACAGAGCGATACGATTCCTAATTACCTCAAAATCATGGTTTTAGAGTGAATTTAGAGTGAAAATATAAACTGTCGGTGTTATCCGACAGTTTATTTTCACTCTAAAATCATGATTTTGAAGTAATTAAGAAGCGTATCGCCCTGTAACTTGGAATGTATGTACGATTTATGATCAGAAATGTAAATCTGCAAGAAAATCTTCTTTCAATTTTTTTTTCGATGTTGAGGGCGTTCCCTGGAAAGATCACATAATATACCTTTAATTTATATATTTACAAAACCCTATTCCTTTTCAAGTTATAGCCTACACAACCAGTCCTGCATTATGTTATTAATACAGCCACCATTAAGGCCAATAATTCATCGCCAAGAATTTCAGTTCCTTGGTCTAAATTACTACTAGTGAACTAATCTTTTCCCACACTCTCACTGTCAATAAATGCGTATGTGTTGTTTCAAGAGAAAGTCAAATTAATGCGCGCACGCTGATGTTGATGAGTGAATAGAATAATGGCACAGTACTGATGGCACTACCCCATATAGGGAGTGCTATTGTGAGCGTATCGATATTTTGCGCAAGTGCATTGATTTGTCTAATTTTTCGAAAAACAAAACATATCTGAGTGATCCCCCCAATAAAATAACCAAAACTTGGTTTGTGTAGCATTTTATGTTAGTTTTATATTTTTAAAATACATTTGAAGTAATAATCGCAACACTTGACATTATTAAATTTGACTTTTTCATTCATTAAAGTGCGAAATTGTCAAAATACGGGCCAAACGGGCAAAGTGTCGGGTGCGCGCCTGATCGTTGCAATTTCGGACAATTGCAATTTGTTATTGTCGGACCATCATATTTAAAGATACCAGTGAGCGAGATTGTGTGTGAAAACTTAGTATTTTTATTTAGTTTACAAACAAAACATATAACATCCATTGACATCAAAATAATCATATAATATAAGCATAATGACTCACGGAAACTCAGTTCCACGGGCGTGTGGGGGGGGGGGGGGGGGGGGAGATAGGGGATACCGGGTCAAAACGCACCAGAAATCAAAATATCGACATGGTTTTGACCTTTAGGTCTTAGGCCTACTGACATATTTCGTGAGAGTTGTGATCAATACAACTTTGTGGAGTGGTCAGGCAAATGTAGGCAATCTTATGATACAAATAGTTTTGAAAATATACTCATGATATCTAAAATTTATATACATGTAGGACTACACGACGATTGAATTAAAAATCATGAATATTAACCAATAATGTGTGGCTTTGTGCATTTACATGAACATGTACTTCCTTTCCCCCGGTACATTGGTGACAATTATTGCAAGTATATCATGACCAAATGAATGAACATGCTTTGCTATGTTATAGTATGAGTGGTGTATCAAAAAAGATGGAGCATGCATCCTTTTAACATTCAATAAGATCAAGAAACACGGGCCTTCGTTGTAAAAGTGAAAATTGATATCTGAGAATCCCAAAATATGACAAAAATTAAGGTTTTTTATGAATTTCAAGTGGGTATGTAGCTTCTTGTACATGTTGTATTTACCAAACGGAGTATCCACATCGAATACAAATGTACCATTTAATTTGAAATTTTCTGCTCTTTAATATGTAATAATGATTTTTGAAATTGGATGAAAATGGCTCTCTTTAAAGGGGGCACACCACTATTACAGTCCAACGCCCAGCTTCCGTCGATCGCGATCACGAATGTAGTTCCTAAATAACGGAAAGAATGGTTAATATTGACATGATATGTCATTCAAAATTATTGAATTTGGTCTTTATTTGTTCACTGAAGTGTACCTGAGATAATTCGAATGAAAAGAGTATACATCTACTGTTTTATTTGAAAATATTGGCGGAGGGATACACATTGGTCACAACGGGCTACACGGTCTAATTTCGTGTTTAAAAATACTACTCCGTACGTATAAAGGGGGGTATAATGAAAAATGTAAATGGTCACCCCCATCTGAGTTGTTGACCCAGGTAGGATCTATGTGTGTTAATAAATATTCCAAGATTTCATTAAATGAGTCGCAAGGTAACTCAAGATATTGCCGTTTTCCCGAGGTATCTTTCCCATAGAAACACACGTTAGCGCGTAATAGTGGTATGCACCCTTGACATGAGACGCTAATGAAGTACGCCACCACCGTCGATATATTCTTATAATCCTACCATTGACTGTAAACGGAGCAAGCTCGTGTACATAATCAACAGCCTGAAACAGAGCAAGCTCGGGTACATAATCAACAGCCTGATGATCGCATTGAGCCTTGGTTATAGGCTTGGGCGATACTTAATTACCAATTACTGAACTATTATTCGCGCGAAAATAATTGCAAGAGCCAGAACGGTTTTAATTAAAGAGGCGAGATAAATTACTGGTTTTAAAACAATTGTTGCCTCGAAAATATTTTTAATAATACCATATATTTTCAGACTAATTTCATCACCTAATGTCAGATAAAACCATGTCAGATAAAAGTGTGTCACCTTACGGAAACACCCGGAGACGCACTGGGAGAAGCAATTACAAATTGCTGTGCAATACAACAAAGATATAATACAAAGTGGTGTCTTGGGCGTCAAGCCGTTTGGTGAACCCACTTTTCTGAACCCACTTTTTAGTTGTTGAATATGTAGTAAATAATAATAAAGAACATACTTTAATTTGATTATGGTTTAAATCTGTATCATTTACGTAGGAGAAAAACAGTTTTCATATCGAGCCACGTACGTACATAGTCTCCAATCTGTGACTCACCCACCAAATATTATCTCTATACCGAAGTTTAAGAAGCCACCTGTTTCTACTTGTCAATATGGTCAAGGATTCTGATTTTCCCTCTCTTTCGCAACGGGCTACACTGTGCATAATAGCACATACACAGCCAGTCCTCTGCCTCGTGCTAAGTCATACTAATAGCACATACACAGCATAAACACTTTTTAAAGGGTCAAGCCGTTTGGTGACCCCAGTTTTCTGACCCCACCTGAACCCACTTTTTTATTTGAGTTATGGTATGGGGCAACAAGTACAACTAATATACCTGACTATTTCGGCGAAATAACAAGTAAAACCCTATTTTAATGCATTTTATGCCCAGCATCGTTCGTGCATTGTGTGAAATAATGTCAGTGTAGCTCATGAAATGCTACAGTACGTACGTAATCACGTAAGGGCCTCCCTAGATCTAGGTAAAGATCCCACTCGGGCCAAAGGCCCGTGCCGGACGCAACACACTCACATGTAATCGGACACGAGCAACGATACCATATAAGCCACGTGCAATTAAACGCATTACTTTGTGCAGAGGGTGATTTAGGCCGATTTAGGATGAAGACACACTTATTATGAATGGATAAATAAATGAATGAATACATAAATAAATAAATAAATGATTCAGTAAATGACTAGTTAAATATACTTATTATAAGTATTCAAAGTTTAGACCTTGTACTTTAGCATTTCCTCAGCTACACTGACATTATTTCATATAATGCACGAACGAGGCTGGGCATAAAATGCATTAAAAATAGTTTTACTTGCTATTTCGCCGAAATATTCAGGTATATTACTAGTAGTTGTACTTGCTGCCCCATTACATAACTCAAAATAAAAAAGTGGGTTCAGGTGGGTTCAGAAAACTGGGTTCAGAAGACTGGGTTCACCAAGCGGCTTGACCCTGTCTTGGGTGTCTAGTAGTCAACATCTATTTCTGGCATTGTGCTATAATTACAGTGGTGGATTTGTCTAGTTCATTATCTTCTTTATAGTTCTTAACACTTTCGTTTTTTTATATTTTCTCCCTGATGAAGGGTGGTATATCCACTTGAAACGTCGGTCTTTATTGTTAAGTTATATCTTTATATATCCTTGTTGTAATGAATGATAATGATGTTGTGCCCTTTTACTCCTGTGTCATATACTCATAACTCAAATTTGGCATTACAGATATTGCTCTGAACTTATGTCCTTAATTCTTGCTAAACAGTTACTACGAGGGTCATTCAATAAGTTCTACCTTCTCCCTCATAACATCGTTAATATTAATGTCAACCTCATGACATTTGTCATGATTATAGCTCCGGATCATAGCTACAAATGTGTAGTAAATGATAATTGATATCGGTTTTACTTTTGTTATGACGCGGTCAAAGCTAGAGAGAGATTTTGGACAACGGACACAGAAAATTACCTTAAAAATATACACATGTTTTCAGGTGTTTTTGCGTATTGTATGGTTAGATATAAGAGCATGATTTAAATATTGAAAATGGAAATGGATGAATGATATCTGAATATATTACAGTATTATCATGTAAAGATAAGATTTTAAACAATATTAACTCTTGTAGGCTTGCAAACAGTGCACTATCAACTCAAATGTATTGCTATGCCTTTGGCATTCAAGAATACTGCCATCAGTCAAATTTTCGTTGTTACAACTTAAGCCACAATGATGCCTCGAATGTTAAATCTTTACCATAATAGTCACTTTATGAGTTTAACTTATGTGCAACCTTCAGAATAGTCAATCAGGTAGTCAATGATAGAAAATTATCGCTGTGACAGACTTAAAATCCCTCCATTTAGTTCGATATATTAAAGATCGCTTAGTTATCATGAGAGTCAAATTTGACTTTTACAGGGTTCTCTAGGGGAGGGGTAAACTGAATGGTTGTCCTGACTTGGATCTAGCTAATCAGAGGGCATATATTTTCCAAACCAATCAATCAACTTTATGGTTAATAGTCTGTTAAAGAGATATCTGACATTTAAAACGGTTACAATTGACCGATAGGTATGTTTTGCCTCTTACAAAAGGCCAATTGAAAAGCACTTCGGCGATATTTTGTTGTTTTTCATCCGTTTCCATCACACTAAATCGAGGTTTGGTTCTCATTGCATGTCCGGAAAAGTACAACCAGTACTCAGATCAATTTACATTGAATTTGTAGCTGAGGTTCCAATTAGCTACAATCGTGTGATATTTGATAAGACTGGCTCATATAATAATAAAGTTATGAGGTAGGAGGTAGAACTTATTGAATGACCCTCGTATAAAAGAAGAACATCTGTTTGTTGTAATGCATTTTTTTGCCCTGTCCTCCGTTTCAGTTCATATTCGACTGGTTACCGTGAATCAACAGATGAGACCATCAGAAGAACAGGTCAGATAATATCACTACTTAACCTCTAACCCCTAACCTCTGACCCCTAACCTCTGGTTACCGTAAATCAACAGATGAGACCATCGGAGAAACAGGTCAAATATTATCACCACAAACCCCCTAACCCCTAATCCCTATCCCCTGACCCCTATTCCTCGCAGTCAATTAAATTGTCACCTTCAGTCCACATTGTAGTCATCTTAAAAAATGCCAGAACAAACAAGGAACTGGGGGTAAAAATACACCCAATAAGTATGCACTTAAAGGCCAAGTAAAAAAATAAAGTAGTTTTTTTGTCCCCACATGCATCCTTTTTCAGGAATTCTGTAATGGTCATTTCTTCATCTATATTTCTTCCATAACTTTTTTTGTCAGAATATTTAGAAAGCTGGCATCTTGGTAATAGATGTATTTTAGTCTTTAGTCCAATGAGCATTTTAAAGCAGGTTTTGTGTTAACCAACACCCCAGAACTATGAAATACAAATATTTTACGGGAGTTACGCAACCAATCCGGCAATACCATGCTGGAAATGGTGATTTCGAATTGTTTATTTAAACAATTAAGTGCCCTCATCACATCTTTTCCCCAAAAGTTGGGATGAGAAACTAGTTTTTATTTTTATTTGGCCAAATAATGGAATTTCCTTGTTGACAAGATTTTATGCCATACTAACACCTGATTGGCTCAATTCAAACATATCAAGACATTTTTGAGAGATCATCTGAAATGGGAACCCCTAATTTTGGCAGAAGTTATGATTTTGGCAGGATTTTTGGGCATAAGTAATGATTACGCATAAATCTAATTCCCACTATCAGAAGATTTGGTGTCAATTTCAATTTCATGAATTTGATAGTTTTGTTTAGTGTTGTTCTGAACCCAGAACAAATAAATTCATCTTAATTGCCACAGGGCTTCTACCCATTTCCTATTACAAAAGCATTAAATGATATACAGGGTGCCTCAAAAATGACCCTGTTTGATCAAAAACAAAACAAAATAAAAAGTCCCATAGACAACACTTGAACTTCTTCAAGCACACCATCCGAAACAGACCTCCCCAAGCTCATAGAGCCTCTGGGGCGTTCTTGGGATAGCGGTGGAAATGGTACTGCTCTGGCAAGACACGGGTGGGGGCATCGATATGTCCTTTGCAGTCTTTTAATTGACCACATAGTGGGAAATAGACACATCCTTAAATGATTTATTACCGGCGAAATGTTAAATCCCCGGTCCAAAAGTGTTAAGGGACTGGGAACATAATGCATAATTCTACATTATAACCAATAGTTGTTACGTGAGAAGATGCACTAAAAGAAATCCCAACTTTGGTTTGATTTTGTACTTAAACTAACCAATACAACCAATTGGTCACTAGTATGTAAGCAAGTACCCTCCTTAGGTTTATAACACTAGAATAATAACAAGAATTCACGTTCTCACTTTTTTGTAAATTGCAAAATAGTCGGTAACACATGTGGCACTTTGTCCAGCCATAATTTACTAGCATTCGATTCTTTATTTTATTTCTAAATTAAAATTAATTTTGACTTTGACAATTGAAATACCATCTTAACCATAAATAGTGATAAATAACACTTAAAAAATAAGGTTTTAGCATGTTTTCCTGAATATGAGTTTGAATGGCTTATTGTGGAGTGGTGGTTATGAATTTAAAGCTACTCGTTTACTATTTTCAAATAGGGCCTGACTAGTAGAAATAAAATTATAAGTGGCAACAATTGAAACCAAATCAATTAGGAAATATTTTCAAAAAAGTGTTGCTTCGGTAACACGTGTTACCATTTTGAAAGTAATAAAAGTAGATTTCTTTTATAGCAAACAATAGCCAAATGTTGTAACATTTTTTGTCCTGAAACTTTGCATGGGCTTTGAACAACATGAAGGTACAAATAAATCTTATGGAGCAATTTTCAGTTGTTTTGTTCCATCACATTTTCATGGAATCGCCCATCTACATGTAAGACTACCACCAGTCAGTGGCGTTTGACTTACAAATATAAAATTTGATTTGCTCCAAACATACAGGTACGGATAGAGATTCAGACGCCACAAGGGATCACCGTGAAAAGATATGATAACGTAATACCTGAACATGGCTTTGTATCTCAAACATATGCATTTCCTGGCGTGCCAGCATTAGGCAACTGGAGTGTGGTGGCTTACTATGGTCATGAGGTAAGTCAACAATATATTATAATGTTTTGTGTTTTCTGGACTGACGTGCATGATGTGACTCACATGTGATATGGATGTGAGATGCATGTGATGTGCATGTGACATGCATGTGATGTGTATGTGCCATGCATGTGATGTGTATGTGACATGCATGTGATGTGTATGTGACATGCATGTGATGTGTATGTGACATGAATGTGATGTGTATGTGACATGAATGTGATGTGTATACGACATGCATGTGATGTGTATGTGACATGCATGTGATGTGTATGTGACATGCATGTGATGTGTATGTGACATGCATGTGATGTGTATGTGACATGCATGTGATGTGTATGTGACATGAATGTGATGTGTATATGACATGCATGTGATGTGTATGTGACATGCATGTGATGTGTATGTGACATGAATGTGATGTGCATGCGACATGCATGTGATGTGTATGTGACATGTGTGTGATTTGTATGTGACATGCATGTGATGTGTATGTGACATGCATGTGATGTGTATACGACATGCATGTCGTGTGTATGTGACATGTATGTGATGTGTATTGGACATGTGTGATATGCATGTGACAGGTGTGTGTTATGCATGTGATGTGTATGTGACAGGTGTGTGATATGCATGTGACACATGTGTGATATGCATGTGATACACATGGAATGTTTTTAATGACCCATAACAGCCCATGGGGTCACAAATAATAATGCTGAAAATCACCACCAATTTTTGTAGCCTCCTCCTTTCCATCGTAGCATAACTTATGTTAGACTTTTTTTTTGCTAGATACTTTTGGGGAAAATGTTTTAATATTCATTGCAAAATGTTTAGAAAAATCACGATCACCCTTTTTAATGTAAATTAATGAGCCCAGTGTATCTTTTCTATGACAGCCTCTAAATAAGTAATTGTTCCATTGCCCTTTACTGGCAATAGGTTGAAAAACAAGATGCTACTATTAAATAAGAAATATCCCAATTTATGAGATGGCAACAAATAAATGACAATCCTAAAATGTTCATCTTATCTTTTTCAGATGCAACATAACTCGACAATACAGTTCCTTGTAATAGAATATGGTAAGTGTTCGTTAATTTAGCAACATTGGGCCAAATAAGCAATCACCATCATCCCCAGAATATGTTAAAGGGACACTAAGAGATGTGTTGGAGGCAGCGCCCTCAATTTTGATAAAAACTGAGATTAGTTTATTTTTATAATTGTATTACATGTATGAACTTACACCTATAAGGATTAAGAAAAATCAGCTCTTTTTGTACAAGAAAACGTCGATTCAAAAAATGCTTATCCCGCGGGACCAGCATTTTACGTCCGACAGTATCCCCGTGCAGTACGCGTGATACATAACGCGAACCATATTTGCATAGAGGGCGTTTTTCAATAAATAGCGATGATATTGTTTAAATCTAGTTTTGCTGTGTTTTTTGTTAGTAGAAACAACAATAATGGCGATTTTTAATGTTCATCTTGAATTCTGAAGTAAAATTTTAAACATTTAAACTTTTCAACACCACTTAATGTCCCTTTAAGTGTATGAATATATCTCATAAGGTGGCAGCCCCCTCCCAAAAAATGAAATAAAATGAAAATGAAACAACATTTTTGGTCAGGCCAGTAGAACAGGTTTGATCTCTTTGGGTATCACATTGGTATCACATGGGTGTTATATAGGTATCACATGAGTGCTACATGGGTGTCACATGGGTGTTACATGGGTATCACATGGGTGTTACAAGGGAATCACATAAGTGTTACAAGGGAATCACATGGGTGTTACATGGGTATCATCACATGGGTGTTTCATGGGTATCAAATTGGTATCACATGAGTGTTACATTGGTATCACATGGGAGTTACATTTGTATCACATAGGTGTTACATGTGTATCACATGGGTGTTACATGGGTAGCAAATGGGTATCACATGGGTGTTTTATGGGTATGTGTTTTCATGGGTATCAAATGGGTGTAACATGGGTATCATATAGGTGTCACATGGGTATCACATGGGTGTTACAAGGGTATGACATGGGTATCACATGGGTTTTACATTGTCTATCACATGGGTGTTACATGGGTATCACATGGGTGTTACATGGGTATCACATGGGTGTTACATGGGTATCACATGGGTGTTACATGGGTATCACATGGGTGTTACATGGGTGTTATATGGGTATCACATGGGTGTTACATGGGTACCACATGGGTATTATATGGGTATCACATGGGTGTTATATGGGTATCACATGGGTGTTATATGGGTATCACATGGGTGTTATATGGGTATCACATGGGTGTTACATTGGTATCACATGGGTGTTACATTGGTATCAAATGGGTATCACACAGGTGTTACATGTAAATCACATGGGTGTTACATGGGTATCATATGGGTGTCACACGGGTATCACATGGGTGTTACATGGGTATGACATGGGTGTTACATGGGTATCAAATGGGTATTACATGGGTGTCACATTGGTATTACATGGGTGTCACATGGGTATCACATGGATATCACATGGGTGTTACATGTATTACATGGTGCTATCACATGGGTGTTACATGGGTATCACATGGGTGTTACATGGGTGTCACATTGGTTTTACATGGGTGTCACATGGGTATCACATGGGTTTTACATGGGTATCACATGGATATCACATGGGTGTTACATGTATCACATGGTGCTATCACATTGATGTTACATGGTATCACATGGGTATCACATGGGTATCACATGAGTATTACATGGGTGTTACCATGGGTATCACAAATATATCATGCAAAGGGGATTCTGTCAAAGAATTGATGCAGGGCTGTGACCTAAATTATACTATTTCCAAACTTTGTTATTTCAATCTCATATGATGATGTAATTCTGTTTACACAAAGATGTTAATTTATTCTTTTATACAGTGCTTCCAACATTTTCTGTGAAGGTTGTGGTGCAGCCTGTCCAATACATTTTACCATCGTCTGAACAAGTCAACACTGTGGTGCAGGGAGAGTAAGTATACGCTGGTTAAGTGCATGATAGAATATTACATGGGTGTCACATGGGTGTCACATGGGTTGTAGTGCAGCCTGTCCAATACATTTTACCGTCATCTGAACAAGTCAACACTGTGGTGCAGGGAGAGTAAGTATATGCTGGTTAAGTGCATGATAGAATATTACATGGGTGTCACATGGGTGTCACATGGGTTGTAGTGCAGCCTGTCCAATACATTTTACCGTCATCTGAACAAGTCAACAATGTGGTGCAGGGAGAGTAAGTATACGCTGGTTAAGTGCATGATAGAATATTACATGGGTGTCACATGGGTGTTGCATGGGTGTCACATGGGTTGTGGTGCAGCCTGTCCAATACATTTACCATCGTCTGAACAAGTCAACAATGTGGTGCAGGGAGAGTAAGTATCTCCCCCACTAATCAATATCAGTTGAGACTAAAATATCAGCATCCCTCAGGAAGATTTGAACCAGTCACCTCTATCTCCTTAACAAAAATGGTTCACGTTTCTCTGCCCTCTTTAACACACAGAATTACATTGGCAAAATGATGCGGAAATTGTTGTCAGATTTGTGAAAGCTGTATATGGTCCGTTTATGAATTTAAATTGACACTGTCTTATGTTGATATTGCTATAATCAAAACAAATAATGATCGATCATAGCGCGACGAGGCTGAGTGCTCGCGTTCATTCAAAGGTTGAACGCGGTCTTGCAACGCACTGGCACTCCAAAACAACAGGCGCACCAGCCGCCGCAATACGTACCAGGTGCATGGGACCCTGATAGAATTGTGACGCATTGAGCGCCAATTATTTGTTTTGAAAAAGCTAATAATTTTATCCATTAACCACTTATGTTTGACACTTTCCATGCAGCAGGGGGCTGCAGACGACATTCCAAAATTTCACAAAATGTTTCAAAAATGTCAAAATTATTGGATTTCATTACTGTATTTGGAATCACTATGAGAAATGCATTGAAAGAAGTACAAACATGACTAGCTTTGGTTTAGTAATCCTTGAGATAGACTTGGAAAGTTGGGAAAGGTTTCTGAAAAATCTATGTTGTAAAGCCACGTGGAAAGTGTTAAAGGCACACTCAGTCAAATCATTTGGTAAGAAATTTCTCTTGAAAACTGTAATTATGAGCTTTTGTTATATTCTCTCTATGTAGCTAAGGGTGTGAAAGTCAAATTGCCAATCGAAAGCTACTTCATCCGGGAACTTTATCTTTTGTGTGTGATCATATTTTGTTTGCGCTCTTACGCTGTTTGTCTTCTGCTCACTTAGGTATAGACTTAATTGAAGTTTACACAGAATTGTTTGAAAATTCCCGAAAAATTGTGCACTTTTACATCAGTGTCACACATAAAATAAATGGTTCAACAACAAAAACAATACAACAACAACAACAACAACAACACATTTTAAATAATACACATATTTACAAAATATTGCAAACCACGTAGGAAGCCTCCAAATGGGACTCGAGGGACTAGTCTACATAAATTTCTTGCATATTTTCATTGACGCAACCTTCAAGTCTGTGTGTGACCATAAATTGGCGCTGTTAATGACTTCAGTGATCAGAAAACGCCACCAGTTATTTACGTATGCACAGTATAGGAGTTTCCTATCCCAAAATTAATAGTATGTTACTCACAACCGGAAGTATATAGCCGGTCTTGTGCAAAACCCATACAACCCTCCAAATTGTTTACAAACCATTTTCTGCGGTTATATTACTGTATGTACAAGTGGCAATTTTTGCACGATTAACTTTTTTGTGCTTTGCCGATTTTGAACTGTTCTGTGTGTTTAAAAATTTGTGATTTGTAGCTTCATCAGATAGACCTATATGCAAAAGATTAATTGCGTGTTATTATTTTCGCTGTAGCTTATTCGAGCGTGAAAATATAATGTAGCCAAACATTTACACTTGTAGTACTTCATATCTGACCCAGTTGATTGAAACTCGATTTTTAAAATCTGACAATATTTCTTTTGACATCACTGAATGTAACCTTTAATAAATGTCGATTATTTCCAGGTATGTATTTGGGGAGAGAGTCAAAGGTTTCTACCGAATCAAATACAGCTTGCTGAATGAAGATGGAAGTTTGGAATTTATCAAAGATGTAGCCAATGTATCGGTAGGTATTAACGAATTGTTTATCAACTAGGTTTATTTATATACAATATACAAAACCAGTCCCAACTGGAACAGTGCGGTGAACTACTGTTAAAATACCCAAAGGTATACAGAGGGAGGAGCATAAATGCAAATACAGTATTATAGAGAAGCTCCTCCCAACTGAATGGTTCTAGTAAACGGGAGATTGTGGGTTCGAGTCCAGCATCAGTGAATGTCCTTGTCCGAATTAAATGCTATAACTTCTAAATGGGATAGATCTTGCACCAAAGATTTTCCAGAAATAATGAGAAAAATATGGTGTTTCTGCTAATATCAAAATATGTTGATGGGGAAAATAGCTAAAGTGATCGAAAAAAACCCACCTTTAAGCGCTGTGATTATTTTTGGAACAGTGCTATATAATCACTTTATAATTATTGTTATCTGTTATTAGCTACTGCCGCATTGTGCCTCATTTACTCATGTAGGGTCACAAATCGTGATGCAGCATGTCAAGAGGGGGGACTTTGCAGGTGAAGTCAATTTTAAGTTTATTATGTGTGCTCTCAGAGCATTTTAAGCTTGAAAGTTACATTGATCAAAATTGATCAAGACATTTAGATTTTACGAGTTAAAATGACTCTTAAATTCTTCTTTTTTTCTGTTCGTTTTGATCTGTATCTTGAAAAAACACACAGCCGCAAAGTGCCCCCTTTTGATGTGCAGCATCACAATGATGATACCTCTGAAAGTTCATTGAAGCATTACTCTTTGACTTTCATCCTTAATCTGCAGCTAAACAGCAATGACCAGGCCATACACACTCTTTCCTTGAGTGACGTCAAGGGCACAAAAGATTTTGATGAATTCCTTGGCAAGAAACTCCACATCGAAGCGTTCATTATAGAGGGCGCCACAGGGAAGATAGAGAGTGCCAACAATTCTGTCTTGGAGTTTGTGAATAGCCCGTTTGTGTACAGCTGGGCCGAGACCATGAAATATTTCAAGAAAAATCTGCCGTTTGAGGTTAAGGTAAATTGATATGCAACTATTTCTCACATCTGTAGTGCTTTAGATTTTACGAGTGAAAATGACTCCTAAATTATTCCTTTTTTTTCTGTTCGTTTTTTATCTATATCTGCATTTTTCCGAAAAAGTTTTGATTTTTTTTTGTGTGGACATTTTTGAAAATTATTTTGATTTTGTTTTAGATTTCAAATATTGCTGAAATTCACTAAAATTGTCACAAAAATGTTGGAAACAAAAATAATACCCGCCCTACTGATTGACCCTATCTGAGAGGTCGGTTTGCCTGAGAACAGGTGTTTTTTGTGCCTTACCACATTTCTTTTTTTCAATGGATTTTTAGCTTTTTTGCTTAAAAAGCAAATATCCTGAAGGCAGTGTTGTGACCTCTTTACTAAATCTCAAGTCACAAGTCAAGTCACAAACAGATCGTTGTGCGAGTGCAACAACACTGTAAGTGACTTTTTTTGGCAAAATTGACTTTTTACATATTTTGAAAGAGTAGGTAATCACATTTTAAGCTAATTTTGAAGATCTAAAGCAAATTAATTAATTTTTAATTAATTAAAAACAATGTTGTATGTGCACTACAATTTTATGGTTGCATGCAATAACATCGTATCTACCACTTACGTCAGTATTGCACTCTGCTTTCATAACATTCTGAGTGCAATTAACATTGTATCTACCGCTTAACAATGTTGTTGCATTCTGTTCTCCCATCTGTTCTCAAGTTTTCTCAGTGCAATAACATTGTATCTCAGTGGTGTAGCCAGAAGGGGGCGATCACCCTCTCCCCCCCCCATATTAGAGTTGCATCAGTAGAAATTGGCACTGTCGGTTGAGACTTGCACCGGCGGTTGTGATTGGCACTGTCGGTTGAGATTGGACTGTCGGTTAGGATTGGTACCGTCAGTTTTTGAATGCCCGTTTTATCGCGCCGGTTTAGCGAACACCATGTCACAATTCTCAAAAGTTGAATTTTTCTTTTTTGCCTCCCCCATATGAAAAACCTAGCAACGCCACTGTTGTATCTGTCACTTACGATGTTATTACACTCACTAGACTTGCTAGTGCAGATACAATATCTAAAAATGTCAATAACTTTTTAAAATTATGGTACTCATTTTTAACCCAAGATTTTCTATTTATATTTTATCAAAGAAAATATCGTTATACTTCCATAACATATTAAATATGGTTACTCAAATACACAATAATTTTGTAAAACATAAAAATGCTGCTCCTGCAAGTATAGCAAAATGCAGATACAATGTTGTTGCACTCGCATGACAAGATATGACTCAAGTCAAGTCAATTCTTTCTCAAAGTACCTCAAGTCAATTAAAGTCTATTCAATGCTATCTTGCTGCCTCAATGCTGTCTATTTATGATCTACATTTCCCTTTCCTACTGTTTTCACAGTTTTATAGCCACTTCAAGTCAAGTCAATAGACCTTATCGTAGATCGGTACAAATCAATTGATTATTCTTTTTTGTTGCATTGTGGGATAGAAAAAGGGGGAAATTGATGCATAGTGGGATTGAAAAGTGACAAATTTGCCTACTTTTCTATCCCACAATGCATCAGAAAAGGATAATCAATTGATTTGTACCGATCTACGATAAGGTCTATTACAGTCTCTATTCAAAGCTTTCTTGCCGCCTCAACGCTGTCTATTTATGATCTCCATTCCATTTCCCTACTGTTTTCACAGGCTGATGTGTTTTATAGCCACGGGGAACCAGCCACAGAATTGAATGTCATAGTGAGTGCCGTAGTAGACACATCTGATGGACCAATGATCCTAGAAGACGTGGAGATGAGGAGAACCGATTCACATGGCCGTGTATCTTTCACACTAAACGTACCGGATAACGCTCTTCATATTAATGTAACGGTATGTATAGCACTTAATAGATGTATCTGCTGTTATGTTTTCACTTGAAATCAAACAATGCTATGAAATATTGACCGACTGAGACTGCGAAATATTGACCGACTGAGAAATATTGCCCGACTTAGAAGTATTGAATGACTAAGGTATATTGGCCGACTGAGAAATATTTGTGGACTTAGAAATATTGGCGGACTTATAGAAATATTGGCCGACTTAGAAATATTGGCCGCCTGAGAAATATTGGCCGACTGAGAAATATTGGTGGATTTAGAAAAATTGGCGGACTGAGAAATATTGGTGGACTGAGAAATATTGGCAGACTGAAAAATATTGGCCGCCTGAGCCGACTGAGAAATATTGGGTAGACAATCATGTGAATAGCAACTCTTTTCATTAATATTTTTTGAATATTGGACGCACATCCGGGAACTAAAATTGGTGCACAATATTCATAACACACTTTTATTGTACCGTTTGGAAGGCCCATATAATTATTAATGATTAAATTAATATTGCGTGTGCTGATCATAATCATAATTGTAGTATTGATTTATTCTGTTAATGCTTGGTTCACCCCTCACTGGTCTAATGGTTGAGAGACATGCTTTGAAATGCAGAGGTCCATGGTTCATATTCCTAAGCTAGGGCCACCTTTTCAACTGATTTATTTTCTTTTTAAAATCTGATTGGTGTGTATAGATAGACTTGACAGAAACACAGACAAACATACACATGTTTACTTTCCTATGTACAGTTAAATTCAGTTTAATACAAATCGGTGTATTGGTCTTTAAGCAACTGTTCAATATTTTTATGCCACATATTGCCATTTTGTTCTCCAAGATGACTACGGCTGCTGGTGGAGATCTTGAAGACTTTCAGCGGAGCAGCTGGTTGGAGATTCTACGTTTTGATTCGGAAGGCAATGACGAGATTTTGATCCGACCCAAAGCGAGAAATCTTGTAATGGTAAGTAACATTTTTGAGACTAGAACTATGAGTGGTATAATCATTTTTTTGTGTGTTTCATTCTTTTCATTTTTCATTCATCTATATTCTATACATAGTCATAATAACAATATCAAACATACTGGTATCAATAAATTACAAATATGAACAAAAAAATGACTCTACCAGCGGACAGCATGTACCAACAATTACCATTAGCATGAAGATACATGACCATCACAGGTGAGTTGACAAACAAAGCAATATATAATATGGGCTGTCACGTACATGTGTTTTACAATAAGGAATATCAAAACCTACTATACACATGGAAAAAGTATCGCACCACTTGTTGAAAAGTGCAAATGTGGTATCGAATTTTGCCACCATGGTGTGATATTAAGGATCATTTGTTTGCGTAAGCTGTCCTACAAAATGTTATGCAATAAAAAGGACCACATTTTAGTTTGTGACGTAATCGATGTAATGTTTTTCAAGGCCAAAGTGAAAATGCATAAAACAAGTTTGGGTAAAACGCGATATTGAGAGGCCCAATGATTAATCTCTATAGTTGTAATCCTTGGTAACACATTCAAGGTCTTCCAAGGTCAAAG
This sequence comes from Ophiura sarsii, assembly GCA_035610835.1. NCBI lineage: Eukaryota > Metazoa > Echinodermata > Ophiuroidea > Amphilepidida > Ophiuridae > Ophiura > Ophiura sarsii. The sequence continues at coordinate 3,114,320 of CM069446.1, read as the reverse complement.
GTCATCTGGGTTCAAATTTCAAAAGTTGCCCGATTGTCCTCAAACATGAAAAAACTCAATGTTTCGTACGCCCAACGGTTATGGGGTCAAAGGTCAAAATAGGTCAAATTTTAAATAAGTTCAAATGACAAAAGCAATATTGCGGAAGTGTTGACCTAGGTCAAATAATTTAAAAAAAATCAACAGTGACCTCATCGTATATGCTGAATTTATGAGCTACAAAAAAATGGCATGTTTGGACTCATTCACTGTATTGTAGCCTATAACGTCTAAATGAAACATTTTTTGCGCCAAATACAGAACTAATATAATGACTATTTTAAGTTTTTAAAGTCTATTCAATATCAAGTTATACCCAAACTTGTTTCATGCATGTTTTTGGACAAAAGCATGCATTTTCCCCTTGGCCTTGAAAAACATTACATCAATTACGTCACAAACTAAAATGTGGCCCTTTTATTGCATAGCAATTTGTTGGACAGCTTACACAAACAAATGATCCTTAATATCACACTATGGTGGCAAAATTCGAGGCCACATTTGCACTTTTCAACAAACAAAAAAGTGGTGCGATACTTTTTTCCATGTGTATATTTACTCTGTGCTATGTAGGCTTTTGTCAATCTTATGCCACATATTTTCACTATGTCTCAAGATACTAATTCTCCATTTTAATTCGTATAGAAACCATTTAAACGCATCAACTTTTTTTATTATCAGTGATCTTGATATGTCTGGATCTGGAGTGGTATAATCATGCCATTTGGAAATTTTGGGCATTCCATATATCTTCAAATTGGAGCCATTATTTTTCAAATCAACATTGTCCCAAACCATCCTGGCCCTACACACTTTTCAATTATGTTCATTCTCATGTCTGTCTTAACACTTTCACACGGCTATTTATTGTATTATATACAAAAACAGATTTTCAGAAACCGGTGTATTGGTATATATCTCAAGGATTACTGAACCAATACAAGGCATGCTTGTACTTATTTCAATGCATTTCTATTTCAATTGCATGGTGATTCCAAATATGATAATGAAATTCAATAATTTTGACTTTTTAAAACATTTTGTGAAATTTTGGAATGTCGTCTGCTGCTGCTGCCTGCCACGTTGAAAGTGTTAAGACAAAGATCACACCGTCTGTCCGCCGGTCAACAATTTTATTGATGATGTTATTCGTAACAAACACAACATGTATAACAGAGAAGCTGCGTCGGCATTAAATAGTATAAATATGAAGTCAAAAGTAGAAAATGCCGTGATTATAAAGTATTGTACAAATTTGTGGCCGTCGGCCTTCATCGGGTACGGTTGATGATTTGTTTTGTTTACATTCTGCCACTACGTGTAGTTATATTTAAATGCTTCTGGGTTTTTTTCCTAAAAAATCTCTTTTTTCTAAAACTTTAAACCAACAGGTGAGTGAAACAATCAACGTTGATTTAGAAAGGACTAGCGCCAACAATGAGATTGTGGATGTCATCTTTACTTACGTAAGTATTTGTAAGGTTGCCTGTTTTGCCTATGCCTTGCCCCATCATACTCTACGTCATCGTAATACTTACGTATTTGTAAGATTACCTGTTTCGTCTATGCCCTGCCCACGTCATTCTCTTAGTTAGAATCCACTTGTTTTTCGGTATTTAATTCCTGAGATGACTGTCTTCGTTCGTAGCCAAAAAGCGAATGAAGAAAAAGTGATTTTTAAAAAAAAAAAATCCCACTTTTTTGGCGCTTTTTGTTCAAAATTTCAAAAGATATTATATTAGGTTTTAAAAAAAAGAATCGTCCCTAAGTTAGTGTCTTAACATCATAATCTAGAAATTTGGGAATTTTGTACTCAGAATTATTTTTGGTCAAAAAAGTGATTTTTTGTGATTTTCTCAAAAAATCAACATTTTTGGTCATGCAAAATTGACGTAAAATTTGGATTCTCTGACCTAATTCCTTTCCAAAAATGTATACTTTTATATACATTTGAGTCATAGTTCAATAATTATAGCACTCACAAAATTCAAAAAGTGACTTCCTTGAGTCCCCCTTAAGAGCAATTAGTTTCCTAATTACTTCAAAATCAAGTTTTAAAATAATTTGATGGGTTAATCCGACAGTATTTTTGGAGTGGTTTTCTCGTATGTAAATAGAATTCCATAGTTTGAATTCCGTGTTAATGTCATTTACAGTGTTTACAGCTACGATCGCAACTGTACACAAGTGTAACACAATAGTATGGAATGCCTTATGATGAAAAACAAAAAATATGTTGGAAAATCCCTCAAGTTGGAAGCAGATCATAATTATTTATTTAAGCTCTGTGACTTTGTTTTACGGAAAATACAGTCAGGACAGATTTAAGAGTCCAGGAAAGTCTTTCCTGATATTCAAACTTTATTAGAAGAGAGAAAAAGATATCTGTAAAAATTTGAAAAAGTTCAAATTGCTTTAAGTAGTTTGAAGTCTAGGATAATTTATTGTGACAGTCAGAAAAATATCAATGGCAAAACAACATTAAGTAATTTGAAATACTTTCTTGACTCCAGATTGTAGCCGGCGGAAAGATTATCCAGCCTAAAGCCGTAGACGACATCATTGCCACTACTGTGACCGACATTCAGATAACGCAAGACATGGTACCCAGTGCTCGCATGGTGGCATTTTATGTGAACAGCGCAAACAAAGTTGTTGCTGATATGGCGTGGATTGATGTGGTAGACCAGTGTGAGAACCCTGTTGAGGTGAGGGTATATCAGTGTGGTATATAGGGTGTGTCATGGTGCCTAGGACAAGGAGAGATTCTGATGCCACCTTCTCAAAAATCAAATTTAAAAGGAGGATTAAAGATTTTAGTACACCCCCCTCCCCCTCAAGAACCTACAAGTACCGCCTCTCCTTGTATCTTATTATTTACCATGTACTTTGTAAAACCTGCCCCAATGAGCGCCTTATATTTCACACTGCCAAAATTTAATCTAACCAATGTGCCCTAGTAGCGGAACATTCTACATAACAGGTCATCCCCCAACGTGGAGAATGTTAAAGTTCTCTGCAGGGAGGACAAACTATTCCTCCCAGAAAGATCAGGAAGGCCATCTACAATGTACATGGAAACTAGCTCCACTCTAAACAGGGATGAGGGTTGTGAGTTTCGAAATGTATGGCTCCTTTGCTGAAAACATCAACAGTACCCTCTCCTAGCAACAGAAGTGGAACTGAGTCAACCATCAGTTGCAAGCAATCTTCCACTCACTGACGACAGAATATGGTTACTCGGATAATGTTGGCTAATAAATGTGAGTGTTGATTTATTGTTTTATAATATTTCTACTCTATTACACTTTAATATCATTGACCATTGCAGATATCGATACCAGCTCCTGATGACGGGAGGACATGGTATAAACCCAAGAAAACGGTCAACCTGAAGGTGATGGGAAAACCACATACGAAGGTCGCACTGCTGGGTGTGGACTCTGCAGTATATCTCTTACAGGATTACCATAGACTAAATAAAAAGAAGGTTAGTGTTAGATCTTACAGTCCGGGGTGCATCTCCATTTATTCACAACCTGCTCGCTGAATAGACACTGCAGTATATCTCTTACAGGATAACCATAGACTAAATAAAAAGAAGGTGCACATAATCACGCAGGAATACAATGCATAAATCGAAAATATCAATACAAGAAACAGAGATGTGGAAATCTCGTAACTGTTTCGTCATAGCTTCGATCAATAATGGCGACGTCCATACATGTGATTTTGTTTCTTTATAGAGCCTATTTTGTTTTAACACAACACTTATAAAAACTTTAACCTACGGATGTGGTCTTTATAATAATAATGCTACATATCTTATCGCTAAAGTTTCATGGCAAGGATTTCCTTTAATGTTTTTTTCATGATTAAGTTCTGGCTTATCTCAGGGCATATGTTTCCCAAGAAATCAGTCACCTTTATTGTTTATAGTCTGTTAAAGAGATATCTTACGATTAAAACGGTTATAATTGACCGATTGGTACTTTTGTATCTTAAAATAGCCCAAATGAATAGCACTTCGGCAACATTTTGTTGTTTTTCATCCGTTTCCGTTACACTAAATGAAAGTTTGGATTTCACCGCATCTCCACAAAAGTAATCCCATTACTCAGATCAATTTATAATTAATTTATAGTTGAGGTTCCAAGCTACAATTGTGAAATATTTCATAAGACTGGCTTATATAATAGCACAAATTTATGCGATAGGAGGTAGAACTTATTGAATGACCCTCGTATATAATTTTTTTATTTGAGTTGCATAACTCCAATGGTTCTTATTTTAGAAGCACAAGGTCACAAGAAATTAATGTGCCCATTGAGTAGAACACAAGCTTGCGGGTCGTTAACCACCTTGATGCGGAAAAAAAATCATAGCCAAAAAAAAAGGTGATCGGAACATACATACACCTTTAACTCGATTTTACTTCCTCTTCCCACAACTTTCATATCCACATCCAAGTCACTTAAACTCTTGTTTAGAGAATAATTACTGCGTAACAACTGTTTTTGTGAATTTGTTTTAAAATCAGAGGTTTTTGTTCTGGTCTGAAGAATTGTCCTGAAGGGGCGCAGCCCCCGAGGGACAATTCTGAATGACCAGAACAACAACCGAGGATTTCAAAACAAATTCACAAAAACAGTTGTTAAGCAGTCATTATTCTCATTCATTAATGAAAAAGATGCATATTTATCCAAATTGTTGATTTGTACGGATATAATCTTGCTAATAATTAATTAGTTTTCTGTTTATTTTGTCCACCCCTTCTTAGTTATTGAAACAGTCCAAGTCGGGTCATCCCCTTATTAACATTTTTATCATTCAACCAATCAGAAATAAGCTTTAATTGTGTTTCCTTATAACTCATTGAATATTCAGTTTAGGGGCGTGAGGCGTTAATTTGATTGGTCGGTCAATGAGCAAAACAATCTAACACTATGGCCCAGTACTTTCGGGCAATTATTAGTAACTTGTGCTCGGCGTCCACGTTCTCATCTTACGATTAATTTTATTGGAACGCACTTGGTACGCAGTTTTCGCGATTATTCATGAAGTAATTAATAATTGACAAATCCCAATACATCACAAGGACATAATGTTATTAACCCCATCACACCAGTTGCGTAGCCAGGGTCACTTTTCAGGGAGGGGGGCAAAGGGTATTTTTTCCCGGTGAACACCAGTTCGACCCGGTGGCGTAGCCAGGTGTTTCATGTCAACTTTTTGATTTGCTGTCGAATAAGAAAATTACAAGCGGGATAGGGAGGGGGGGGGGGGGGGGGGGGGGGGGGGGAGTTGTTAGAGGCATTGTGTCCCCATACCAGCGTGAAAAACTGTAATTTCAAACTAATTTGCCTGTCTTCCTTTCTCCTTTCTGTCCGTTTCCTTTCCCTTTTCCCTTTCCTTCCCTTTTTGTCTCCTCTTCTCCCTTTCTTTCCCTTCCTTCGCCTTCCCGATTTTCCGCTGCCTTCCCGATTTCCCGGTCAATTTATTTTTCAGTTGGGGGTGGGGGCACTCTGCCCCCCCCCCCTGCCCCCATCTGGCTACGCTACTGCATCACACCCACATTTAAAAACTATGTAGCCATTGTCCTATACACATTTTCTTGGTAATCCCTGTATCTTTGATCAATAAATTAAAGACGTAGTGACTGGTGTCAAGCTACTTCCTCACAATACCACAATAGAGGATTTACTTAAAAACTGTAACAATTAGGATTTGTTGATCGGGAAGACGAAACTGTCTAGTCATGTGAGTAGATATTGGATTTGTACAACAAAACATTTTTATCATTTCAATCTACAATCCTGATGAACTTATTCAAAGAATTAGGATTTGTGCCCTTGGTAGTAAAGTGGTATACCGACCTTATTAGTAGTGACTTGTTGCTACAAAACTATAACCTATTGTCCTAGAATCTCATCAGGCTTATTACTCACTCATCTAGGGAAATACACTTTTGGTAAACATCTTATAATATTAATGATATGATTTCAAAATACATAATGAAATTGTTAATAAAAAACATTTTATTTTATTTTATAAAACTTTTTTTTTCCAAAGATATTTTCCAAGATGTCATCCTATGATCTTGGATGTGGTCCCGGGGGAGGCAGCAACACACAGGACATATTTGATGTAAGTATATCACATGGGGGTTATATGGGTATCACATGGGTGTTATATGGGTATCACATGGATGTGGTCCCGGGGGAGGCAGCAACACACAGGACATATTTGATGTAAGTATATCACATGGGTATTATATGGGTATCACATGGGTGTTACATGGGTATCACATGGGTGTGGCCCTGGGGGAGGCAGCAACACACAGGACATATTTGATGTAAGTATATCACATGGGGGTTATATGGGTATCACATGGGTGTTACATGGGTATCACATGGATGTGGCCCTGGTGGAGGCAGCAACACACAGGACATATTTGATGTAAGTATATCACATGGGGGTTATATGGGTATCACATGGGTGTTACATGGGTATCACATGGATGTGGCCCTGGGGGAGGCAGCAACACACAGGACATATTTGATGTAAGTATATCACATGGGTGTTATATGGGTATCACATGGGTGTTACATGGGTATCACATGGGTGTGGCCCTGGGGGAGGCAGCAACACACAGGACATATTTGATGTAAGTATATCACATGGGGGTTATATGGGTATCACATGGGTGTTACATGGGTATCACATGGATGTGGCCCTGGTGGAGGCAGCAACACACAGGACATATTTGATGTAAGTATATCACATGGGGGTTATATGGGTATCACATGGGTGTTACATGGGTATCACATGGATGTGGCCCTGGGGGAGGCAGCAACACACAGGACATATTTGATGTAAGTATATCACATGGGGGTTATATGGGTATCACATGGGTGTTACATGGGTATCACATGGATGTGGCCCTGGGGGAGGCAGCAACACACAGGACATATTTGATGTAAGTAAAAGGGTATCACATGGGGGTTATATGGGTATCACATGGGTGTTACATGGGTATCACATGAATGCGGCCCTGGGGGAGGCAGCAACACACAGGACATATTTGATGTAAGTTTTTGCAACATTACCCAAAACTCTTAAACTAGTAAGAAAGTTTAAACCATCAAATACAAACATTGGCGACCAATGTAACATGCACACGGGTATGACATAATGCGCTCAGTATTATTATCGTTATAATCCACTGAAAATAATGCATTTATGTCAGATAATACAGAGTATAACAGAATGGGTCAGAAGTCACAAACTGGTCCAAAAAATGTTTCACTAATAATGTTGAGAAATGCACCAAATCTGATTAAACGGGACAAAACTTAAGTTTTACATAATAATAATAATAATATAAAACATTTGTATAGCGCCCTACAAAGATCACAGCGCTTTATAATCAAGAAAAAACATATACAATAATACATAAATTACAGCCAGAACTATACATAATTACATGAACATGAAAAAACAAACACAAATAACATCAGTCAAACAAGTGAGTTTTTAAGCAGTTTTTGAACACGGTAATTGTCCAATGACCCACAAACTATATATTGTTGGAAAGCTTATGATTCAAGGTTTTTCATTTTTGCAAAAAAGAATCAAATTATACAGGGTGTGTAAAATTTTTACAGGGTGGAACATAAAAAAGTTCATCGTTTTTGCTCCTCACAAAATATTTTGATAGTTTGTACAATTAGGGTTTAGATGAAGATAGTCACCAAATCAGAACAACCGCAGAAGGTGCTACCAAATTTGCTAAGAATCACTTGCCCAAAATGTACACAGGAAAATTAAAGGGTGTCTAAAGTTATGATGAAATAATGCATAAAATGAAGATTTGTATATAATATTCTATGAAATTTAGTTAGCATGGACTATTTAATTTAAAAGAAAATGGTTATCAAAATGAACTACATGAATATCGTTAAAGTTCCTTTTATTTTGAATACAGGGTGGTCCAAAATAGGGCTAAATAGCAAATTTTTCATAAATCTATGTACAATTCTGTGAAGAAACACTTCTGGCTTTTTTAGTTAAATGTTTTACTATCCAGGGTAGAAAAGGACCGAAGAGTCACACAAATGAAATAGAGAGACTGCGATTTTGCCATTGTTTAATAATAATAATAATGATAATAATAATAGTGACAAGGCAAATATCCACTCTAAATAAGAGCGCTCAAGGCACAACCATAAAATACAATATAATAGAAAACGATAAACAACAATAAAACTACTTAATTATTACAAAATGTCTCAGACATCAGATGTGTTTTCAACAGTTTTTTGAAGATTGTAACAGTTTTTGCAGTTTTAATATGGTTAGGAAGTTCATTCCAGAGACGAGGAGCTGCAATTATAGCAAAAGATCTGTCTCCCCAAGAGCGCTTAGATATAGTTTCTTGAAGAAGTTGCATTTGTCCAGAACGAAGAGTGCGAGTTGGCACATAGTTTGATAACAATTCAGATAAATATGATGGGGCAACATTGTTGATACATTTATATACAATAAGCAATATTTTGAAAACAATTCTCTGAGCTACAGGGAGCCAATGGAGTCCCTTTAAAATTGGCGTAATATGGTAAGTCTTTTAGAGAATGCGAGCTGCAGTGTTTTGAATTTTCTGAAGACGATAGAGTTCATTAGCTGGTAATCCATAAAGAAGAGCATTGTTGTTATCAAGACGAGAGGTTATAAACGAATGAATTAATTGTTCTGTAGCATCACGACTAAGATATTTGCGGATTCTGCTGATATTACGTAGTTGAAATGCTGAGCAACGAATGACATTGGAGATGTGTGGTTTCATAGTCATGGAAGAGTCGAAAATTGCACCCAGATTCCGAGCTTTGGCGACTGAGGCAATTTTGGAGTCGCCAATATGTACGTGTTCAGTGTTTATCTTAGACAATTGGTGGGGGGATCCAAACAGTAGAAATTCAGTTTTTTCGTCGTTTAGCTTTAAGAAGTTTGATTTCATCCATTTACGAATTTCATCGATGCATAGTTCATGGGTAGCTATGGCAGAGTCTGCATTTTGTTGAGATGAATCAAATGACAAATAAAGCTGTGTGTCATCAGCGTAAACATGATAGGTTAATTTGTGGCGAAGAATGATGTCACGGACAGGGTAAGTGTAAACAGTGAACCATTGAGGTCCAAGCACAGATCCTTGTGGAACAGAATAATCAAGCACAGTGGGATGAGAAGTAGCAGTACCAATGCGAACATATTGGGGTCTATTGGAAAGGTAGGATTTGCACCAATCCAAAGCAAGATCCTGAATGCCAAGATAATCATGAAGACGAGAGATGAAAACGTTATGGTCAACTGTGTCAAATGCAGCACTTAGATCCAGGAGAATTAAGCCTGTAATTTGTCCATTGTTCAGAGCAGTGAGAATGTCATTATTAACTCGGAGAAGAGCGGTTTCTGTTCCATGATATTGTTTATATGCAGATTGATATGGATCCGATAAGGAATTGGTATTAATATGATCAGATATTCTTTTTGACACAATCCTCTCAATCATCTTTCCGAGAAATTTTAAGTTTGAAATCGGTCTGTAGTTTTTTAAGATGTCCTTATCCAAACTAGGCTTCTTGATGAGAGGACGAACATATGCAATTTTCTGACTTTGAGGGAAAGTACCTGTCATTAGCGATTTATTAACAATTAACAATAATTTTATTAACAATGCTAGTTATATAATCAATAAAATGAATAAAACTGTGTATTTTTTACATTAGAACACTCCCTGAATTGAACATCATATTCTAGTAGAGAATGTGTAGATAACAATTCAATATTATTATTCATAGTAATAGGCACATGTTATTAAAACTTTCCTATGTATACTTTTAAAATGGCACAATTTCAAAAGTTCTAGTTTTCCGCTATTTTGTGTAGAAACCTATGGGCGCCACATCCACCGGCCCCACCCTTAACTCACTCGACGTTTAGATTGATAACTTCACTGTTGCTAAACATGTGGCTTTAATCCTTTTTTTATTCGGTAGCTGGATAAATTGTCTTTAATATGATGCCAAAAATGTTATGTTTTTGTTGACAACTTCTATTTAAAATAGAGACACGTATCACGATTTTAAGGATTTTTTGAAACGGCCCCACCTTATTTGATATACCTATTAGTGACCTGTGACCAATGATAGCATTTATGTCAGATAACAGGGTGTAACAGTATGATTTTACCATGAAAGGTGCATTTATTTAGCTTCGTAAGGAATTTTGCATTTTATAAGTTGAACATTTCTGACAGAAAATTTAGACTTTGTTTGTAAAAATGGTAAATTCCAAGATTGACCAAAATTTACCTATTTTAAAACTCATAAAATCATTGACCATGTTCAGCACAAAGCTTGATTTCAATGATCACTTCCACCTCAGGTACTATAAGTTAAGTAGCTTTGATTTCAAATTTAATTTGATAGAATTATATAATTTCTCCATTATGCCTGTCGCTATGAGAGGCGGGAGAAATATGGGAAGTTGAACCCTAAGCCTTTAGATGTATATCGAATGTTTCGATACCAATTGTCCTCGTTAGCTCAGTTTGTAGAGTGTCTGTCTGGAATTCAGGAGGTCCAGTGTTCAAATCCAGGTTGAGGAATGAGACCACCACAAGGGAAATATTAATTATTATCGGGTTTAAATATAGTTACCGTTCATCAAAATATCAATAGTATGTTATTATTTTTAAATGATCAACATTGTACTAAAGCACAATTAACTTAATAATTCACAGATAACTCGAATATTAAAATACAGTGATCACAATGGCTAAAGAGATAAGCACTGATAAAACACATACGCTCTGATCTTAAGTTGTCGCAACACCAAACAGGAAATAGGCTCCACGTTTTGGATCTAACTGTTATGTTTAAATGTTTGTGTATTTTTAAACAGAATGCGGGTGTGACTGTTCTCACCAATGCTGAACTACAGACTAATGAACGTGAAGGTAATGTTTACAGTTTTGTTTTAAACACCACCCAACCCCCCGCCCCCCCCCCCCCCCCCCCCCCCCCCCCCAAGAAGAAAGAGGAAAGGAAAACAAAAGTTAATGATTTTTCATTGTAATTGCAGATCAGGCACATAATATGGTCTTTCAACCGCATTGATTAAACATGTCATTTAGAACAGGTGTTTTTCCGTTCATGTAGACATGTCAATATATTTTTTAATTTTAGTCGGGAAAACTTACTGACATTGTCTGGCTGTGCATTTATAGAGCCACCAAATATGGCCGACATTATGTCTGGGCTTGGAATAAAATGGTGACCCCTGCAAATCTAAGTGATCAGTATCAGTAACATAGACTAAAATAGAACCACCAATTATGGCTGACATTATGACTGGGCTTGGAATAAAATGGTGTCCCCTGCAAACCTTAATGACCAGGATCAGTAAGATAGATTTGGTCCCCGCGTTCCTTATTTATTAGAACTATGGGGTATAGCCCCAATCTGTTGAATCAGCTTTTTGAATATTCATGATAGGATGTTCATACTGGTTTGTGTTGAATATTCATGATAGGATGTTCATACTGGTTTGTGTTGAATATTCATGATATGAGGTTCATACTTGTCTGTGTTAAATATTTATGATAGTATGTTCAGACCTGTAAGTGCTGATTGTTGAATATTCATGATTTATGATGTCCATACTTGTTTGTGTTGAATATTCATGATATGATGTTCATACTTGTAAGTGCTGATTGTTGAATATTCCTGATATGATGTTCAAACTTGCTTATGGTGATTGTTGATATTCATGGTATGATGTTCATACTTGTTTGTGTTGAATATTCATGATATGATGTCCATTCTTGTTTGTGTTGAATATTCATGATAGGATGTTCATACTTGTTTGTGTTGAATATTCATGATAGGATGTTCATACTTGTAGGGGCTGATTGTTGAATATTCCTGATATGATGTTCATACTGGTTTGTTTTGAATATTTATGATATGATGTTTATACATTTGTGTTGAATATTTATGATATGATGTTCATACTTGTAAGGGTTTATTTTTTGTGAATATTCATGATATGATGTTCATACTTGTTAGTGTTTATTGTTGAATATTCATGATATGATGTTCATAATTGTCATGGTTTATTGATGAACCTCCTAATTATTATTTTCTACCTCAGGGCTCTGTGGTTGCCCTGTCGGTTATAGTATTTATACTCTTCCAGCTAGTTGGAGATATTGCTCATCACCATCAGGTTAATCATCATGTGTATGCTGTGACATCCAACTGTATGTATCCTTTGACCGAACATTACCTGATGAGTTTACAAATGCCATTTCTAAACTACAAAACTGTATAATTGACATCAAAAACTGGATGAATGTAAATATACTGAAACCTAAAGACTTTAAAACTGAATTCTTCATCGATGCTTCTCATTATTGTCATAAGCGTCTACCAGAAATAAATTTCATGATTGGAAACTCTAGCACTAATGTCATCCCGGCGCATTCTTCGATTCAAATATGACTATGGCCACTCACATCACTAATGTTATTTGGACTGTCACCTTTAACTTAAGGAACATCTCACGCATTCACAGATTCATTAATAAGGACACCTGCCATCACCCTGTACGTGTGCGCTCTCTCATTCTCTCCCGCCTTGACAATCGCAATTGACTCTTATCATCTCTACCAAAATCATACACTCGTCGTTTGCAATCTTTTTCTGATATTGCCTTCAAGAAGGCCGGCCCTCAAGACATATTTGTTCCCCATTTAATCGTGTTCTTATGTTATTAGGTTAACAAATAAAACACTTTTTATTTGGCAGTTCGCTACTTTAGGTATATATTTTTTGTAAGTGCTTTGAGCCTCCGGGGAATAGCGCATCACAAATCCTTGTTGTATGTATGTATGTTGAATATTCATGATATAATGTTCATGCTTGTTTGTGGTGATTGTTGAATATTAATGATATGATGTTCATACTTGTTTGTGGTGAATATTCATGATATGATGTCCATTCTTGTTAGGGTTTATTGTTGAATATTTATTTATGATATGATGTTCATGATTGTCAGGGTTTATTGCTTAATATTCATGATATGATGTTCATACTTGTTTGTGGTGATTGTTGAATATTCATGATATGATGTTCATACTTGTTTTGCTGAATATTCATGATATGATGTCCATTCTTGTTAGGGTTTATTGTTGAATATTTATGATGATATGATTTTCATAACTGTCAGGGTTTATTGTTAAATATTCATGATAGGATGTTCATACTTGTTTGTTGTGATTGTTAAATATTCATGACATGATGTTTGTATTTGTTTGTGTTAAATATTCATGATATGATGTTCAAATTTGTTTGTGTTTATTATTGAATATTCATGACATGATGTTCATACAAGTCTTATTTGTGTTAAAATATTCATGATATGATGTGCATACTTGTTTGTGTTAAATATTCATGATAGGATGTTCATACTTGTTTGTGGTGATTGTTGAATATACATGATATGATGTTCATACTTGTCAGGATTTATCGTTGAATATTCGTGATATGATCTCCATTCTTGTTTGTGTTGAATATTCATGATTATGTTCATATTTGTTAGTGGTGATTGTTGAATATTCATGCTATGATGTCAATATTTGTTAGTGGTGATTGTTTAATATTCATGATATGATGTCAATACTTGTTTGTGTTGAATATTCATATTAAATAATCATGGTGTTTATGTTATATTAACAGATCTTAGGTGCGATAATCATGATAGAAAGAGACGGAATGTGGAGGAAACAACAGAAACTATTCAAGAACTGTGTAAGTTGGAATCAAATTCTGAATCAGTCCTGTATACTTACTTCTTAACTCCGGAGGTGTCCCCGATCGACGATGGCTCTCCACACTTTTCGGTGTGACCAAAAATTAATGTATAATATAATGATATTTTTCTTGATTTTGTTTAATACTTCAAAACCATAAAATACACGATGAATATCAATCGCTGTTATTTTAAATAGTTGGTGTAATTGGAGGCAGAATTTGGTGAAAATATCTGGGAATATTTGTGAATGTCCGTATATTTTGTTACCCCAAGAGAAACAGCACTATGACTTAAATAGTTGTTCTTATCACCTGTACTGTTCAAAACGTGGGTATCACATGTATCACATGGTATCACATGGGTGTCACATGTGTATCACATGAGTATTACATTGTTGCGGTCCTGGGGAGGCACTATTACATAGTATACCAATATTGACTGCAATGAGGGGCATGGTTCAAATTATAGGCCCAAGGTGATCTCGAATACCATACTATGTCCTGAGATGTTAGCCGATTGGCATAGTCTGGTTTTGAACTCACCGCGGGATTATCATTTGAACGGTGACCCGAATGAAAGCAGTCAATATTTGATTTATATACCAAATATTATATACACTGCAAAAAGGTTGCTTAAAATACGTTGCTAAAAGTACTTTTATTATCCGTTGGTTGACGTGTTAAAATTCATTCAATATATTATAGAAAGTTAGGCGTTGTATAAAAGTAAAAAATCACCAGCGTTGAGCAATTCGTCGAAAACAATGTCCTTAAAATGTTGGTGGAAACTGTTTCTGTTGCTAAAATATGTTGCGTAAAAATATTCCACTTTGGCAACTGTTGCATGAGCATTGAGAACAATCACGCAACAGTTGATGCAAGTTACGCACATGTGAATTTTAGGCAACTGTTGTCCAAAAAAGCCAATTTCGTGAGCTGTTGCATACTTGAACTGTTGAGTGAATATAATTGCCTAACTTTTGAGTAACTAGAATTGTTCAACTGTTGGTGAAAAACATGTTATCTAACGGTGTTGGGCAAATTTTACTTAACAGTTGAGCGGTTGCATACTTGAACAACGTTGTGTAAAATGTTGAGTAAATATTTAAGCAACCTTTTTGCAGCGCAGGACCACAATTAGATTTATTCTGTCTTTGCATCCAAAACGGAATAAATCGCTAGCACTGACAAAATAGTTTAAAATTGCCATCCTTGATTGACATATATTTGTTTATGAATATCATTTCAGCGGTGTTATAGCGACGTCACTAGCGATGAATATTGAGTCGATTTTTATAGCCAAAAAATACACGGCATGGACATATACTGAATAGTTCATGTCATGTGATCTATTTTCCACCAAAAGAATCACATATATATTTTTATGTATTATATAATATGGATTATTTATACCTTCATACCCAGATAGCAAGAATACGTTTGGCAAACGTTCACAGTAAAAACACCAATGATAAGAGATGTCAGATATTATATGTATAGGTCTAGTTAAATAACATGTTAAAATAAATTACAGATTCACTACCGAAAGGGAATAGTGCTGTATGTAGCTCTGCTGCATCGCCTAGAATTTCCATTGCAAGTTACCGGTTCACTACCGGGAGGAAGTGATGTATGTAGCTCTGATGCATCGCCCAGAATTCACATTATTTGCCTACCCGTGTTGCTATACAAAAATGCTCAAAATAATAAAAACTTGTCACAAATAAAATACCCAACATATGGCTACATTTGATAAATTAAGCAACAGTTGCTATACAAAAATGCTCAATATATAATGAAAACAATTCACAAATTGAGCAACAGTCACAAAATGCCCAACAAATGGTTAATTAATATTAAATACCCAACTGTTTTGTAATTAAAATTGTGCAACTGCTGAGTAACTGGAATTGTTCAACTGTTGGTGAAAACATGTTATCCAACGGTGTTGGGTAAATTTTACGCAACTGTTGAGCTGTTGCATACTTCAACAACGTTGTGTAAAATGTTGAGTAAATATTTAAGCAACCTCTTTGCAGTGTAGATTGTTATCATTTGATTGGTTGAAAGAACACTGCTAATTAAATAGTTAGGCATAGGGTAACATTGAATCATAGCTCTCTGTCAGAGAGCTATAAAATGAAAGCATCTACCAAATGATCTAAGTTGGCCTCAGTCTATTTTCCTCAATATTTTGAAACTTTTCTGAATGAACTTTTGCTTCAGATATCATATTGTCAAGCTAATTTTAATATTACCGCAAAACTTGAAACTGCTAGCTGAAACATTGTAATTAGGCTGTAAGATGAATCAATGACAACTTTGATGCCTTTCTTCGTAAACAAACAAGGTCAAGGGAGGACAAACCGATGCATATTTTTCAGCCATTTCTATGAGTTAGTTCATACTACGAGGACAGAAACTAACGTAAGACCAAAATGTTTAAGATAAATAAATAAATGCCAAAAGTCAAAGGTCAGCTGTCAATCACGGGGTAACAATATACAGGGTGTTAAAAACGAAAGCGTTCGCCGTATTATTTGTACGTCCCATCAATCGGGGACTCTCGGTTCGGATGATTCAAACCGGGTCGCGGATCGCTTGACTCGTCAAACGTGGTGGGGTGTACGTCATCAACAAATACTATGCCCGGGCATAGTTGTTTTTGATGACGTCATATTGAAATTGAAGGCATAGCTTGATTATACCCTACTTTTAACCAATCAAATGACAGGAATCTGCTGTATATAATTGTTCTTATCACCCGCACCATTCAAAACATGCGTGTCACATGAGTATCACATCTCATGTGTATCCCATGGGTATCACATGAGTATCACATGGATGTGGTCCCGGTTGAGGCACAATTACTTAGTTGTCTTATCACCCGCACTGTTCAAAACACTTTTATTGATTCTACATCCTAACTATTACATAATGAATATTCATGAATATTCTTATTCCTAATTTGCTGTCCGAATATCGTCAGTGAGTAGATATCAAAGCGACGCTACCTTATTATACTACTGCCAGAAAGGACAGCGTTTCATAGATGGATGGAGTTGTGAAGACAGAAAACTAGGTATTATATCTCGCATGGGACTCCCAATCAACGACCCAATTGTCCAGGCATTATACAAGTGTTGTGTGGCGGAATCACGGGCCACAGGACGCTCTTCAGGAAGCCAGGGAGATCAGTTTCTGAAAGTGAATTATAAAGATGTGGTTGTACGGTCGGACTTCAGGGGGTCGTTTCTTTTTGAACAAAACCTTGTGGACTTGGGGTAAGTGTGGATATACAGTGTTTCGCAGAATGATTTATACAGTTTGAAATACAATATAAATATATATAAAACATATAAACATATAAAAACATACTCATGATTATCATGGCCTAGAAAAATTACCAGGTCCTACTCTACAATTTAATTTGAAAGACAAATGATACTGCCAGATGACTTCATGAGGGATTATTTGACCAGTTACCAAAATCAAAACAAATAATTTGGGCTCTGAGCCTCTGGGTTACTCATGCTTTATTCAGAGAGTCAGAATATTATGTAAGTTAAGAGAAATATAATCTGAAAAATTTACATTGTTCCTAGAAATTGCTTATATATCATTTATATACACAAATTGTCGTATACATGTAGGATTAATTTAGATACCTTTTGGAATCATGGTTTTGGGCTCCGTAGCTTTCGAGATCATCGCGACCCCTTCATTCGCAATGATCCCGAAAGCTACGGATCCCAAAACCATAGTTCGAAAAAAGTATCTTAATAATTAATCCTAATAAAAACATGATTGAACCCAATATCAGTCTACATGCTGCTAACTTGTCGTATGTATAGTATGTTAATGAAATGTATGTTAACACCAGGAGGTGTTAATACATAAAGTTTTGAGTTTGAAACTCATCAGGATACAATTTGTGTATAATTGTATCTTTTTCACTAACGCTATAATTTAAAGTGTAAAATAAGGTCAGCTTTCTTTTGTATGGCCATTTAGAAAGTAATTCGTTTCTCATATCCCACCCTCATCACTGTCACAAATAAAATCACTTTTTTTACCAATTCTTTTGGGACAAGCTAACAAAATTATTTTTGAGTAAAAATTGCCCAAAATTACTGGATTATACTATTGACACTAATCTAGTGACGATGGCCTAAAGAGTGAAAAAAATGTAAACAAAATCACATTTTTGGCACTATTTTGTCAAAATTTCAAATAATACAAGTTTATAGGTAAAAATATGATAAAATTGGCACTAAGTTAGTGTGTTAATAGTATAATCAAGCAATTTTGGGCATTTTTTACTCAAATGTTCGAGAGGAAAAAAAAGATTTTTGTGGTTGTGAAATTCTCAAAAAAAATTGTCAAAATTGATGTCAAAAATGGATTCTCTGACCCAAATCCTTTCCAAAAATGTATATTTTTATATGCATTTGATTAATAGTTCAAAAAACACAGCACTCGATAAATTCAACAAATCCCATCAAAAACTTCCTTGGGTCCCCCTTAAATGGATACATAGTCAAGTAAAGTTGAACTTCTGTCTACGGGAGATAGCAGTCACGTAAACAATGATGTATATTCGGAATATATCATTAATACGTTTTAGTTAACTTTGTAGGTCAGTGTCAATGTGACCAATGAATGGATGTTGGCATGGTAAGCATTGGTAAGGTCCAGTCTGCAAGGCGGTAGATATGCTGGTTCCCTGCATCAATGGGCTCCACACAACTTATCCATAGATGCAGGTACGCGCCGATTTCAACTCAAAGCTGATTTGCTGGCATAAAAGTCATGCATATTCATGATTGACACAAAATAGATCCACAAATAAATTTGATCAAGCCAGCGTCACGCTTAGAATGATAACAAATTTGCTGATTGGCACAAACTACACATGTATCTGCGCTAACCACAGCACCGGACTTCACACGCACATGCACGCATGTCATATCGCGCTCCATATCGCGCTCCCCATCGTGCCGTAGCTATGGCAGCGCGACAATGCATTCAGCGTTCGATGCGGTATCTCAGCTACAGTGTGTTGATCGTTATTTACCTTATGCCATAACAGAGCGACAATGCAATGTGTTGAGCTTACGGTTACGGACGGCAATGGATTTGCCTGTACCTGCACCTATGGATAAGTTGGGCCGGGGATCCAGGGTACAGTATGACAAAGATGAAGTACAAAAACCAGACCTAATCCCATCGATTTTGATGATGACAACAATTATTGAACTTTGGACATCGATGGGTACTAATCATTTTGGGACAGCCTGTATTATACACGGTAATTCTTTTAGCCAGATTGTGGCCTTTTAATGTTGTATACTAGTATTGCAACATGTTAACATTGGCCTATACAAAATTCATTATACGCTATATGCAAAATAAAAAGGGATTTTGAGTACAGCTATAAAAGCTTAGTGACGTTTTCTTTTAAAGCATGACACTACAACAAGTTTCCTGATAATAATTATCAGATCCAATCAACTTATTTTGGTTACCTTTACGTTGTGAGCATGATAGGGTGTCACGCTTATGGGAGCCGCCGCTCTGCTATAGAAGTATATTGATATTTAATACGATTTTTACCGCATTTCAATGGTAATCTCACACAGTTCGTCTCCGTAAAATGTCAACATTCGGAAGGCTTATTGCTTCAAACGGTCAAAACCATGAAAATAAGATGAACAGATGAGAAAAGAAAAGATCGTAAAGAAAAGATTGTATTAAAGGGGCATTGAGAGATACGTATGGGAGTGCGCCCTCAATTTGTCTTGAAATCAGGTTGTTTGCACCTACGTATACTTAGGCATATTAACTAACATCTGAAACCGTTTACCTTAAAGGGGCACTAAGAGATCATTCATGAAGGGAGCCCTCAATGTTTTCAGAAGTTGGATTTTTCACATATACGTTATGGTTATATACATACTAATTACCGCCTAAAATTATAGAGCTTAATTTGCAGTATTTCATGTAAAATTCATGGATTTTATAGCGTTCTGAATTTCGATGAGATCACATCGAAACTACCCAAATTCATCTAAAAGGCCACAGATGGCTTCTTTCTTATTTGTTTCATGTTTATTCAAAATAACCTTGAAGACCACCCATGGCTTGTTGCGTGATGCATAGTCATGACCTCCCTGATTCAATTGGTAGTGATTTTTAAACAAAATACAAAACAAGTGAAAACACTAGTTTATCTTCGGAAATGCTGAGAAAATGTCTTCATTTTTCATTTGTACTGATTTTTTTGGAAAAAAATCTTACATGAGAGAGTTTCCATGTAAATCATCTATCTAGACAAGGTAACAATGTTGAATTTCATTTTTGATAAATCTCTCTGTGCCCTTTTAATTCGCCGCGTATCATGTACAATTTCACAATTGGGTAATTTCAATGTAGATCACATCGACAAAATCAGCATCACTCACCACCAAACTTGCTTCAACCAAATTTCAATCTAGCGCCATTATCTAACCGTTTTCTCATAAATTATTACACTTCAGGGTTCCTATGTACCTTATCTATTGAAACAATTCCTACTTTTCCAAATTTCATTTTTCTCAGCAATCTCTTTAAGTCTATCAAGCTGAACAATTCCAATACGTCACTATAAAACATTACAAGTAGTTGACATCAATCAACCTGTAAGGGAAATTAAAACAAGACACAGCAAATGACTTTTATAACATTTCACACATATCAATCTGAATTCAAGTGTTAGTGTCAAAGTTAATTAATTAATGATGATATGACGTGAAATGGAATAAGACCAAGGAACCGATATCTGACTCATTTGTGATATAGAATATAATGTCAAAGGTCAACAATTGAATTTGATTTCTTCTTGTTCTTCCCGCAGTGACGCAACATCCACTATCTACCCAATCTCCCTCCCAGATAGTATCACAACATGGATTATCCAGGCGACGGGTGTGTCACCGCTTCATGGTATGTGCGTCGCCGAACCCATGGAGATTACAGTGAGACGCGAGCACTTTATCGATGTGACTTTGCCGTACTCTGTTATGCGTATGGAGCAGGTGGCTTTAGTTGCGACTGTGTTTAATTATCATGGGGAACCAATCAGGGTATGTATCAGTATATAGGGTCTTGTTTTTGTGTTTTGCATATGTTTTCACCATTGTTTACTAAATTGCGCTGGTTGCCAGATGATTAAAGGACTTTGTATAATAAGACAACATTGCTTTATGTGTATAAATCTGTGGAAAAGCTGTAAATAGATTATCAGGTCTGTTGATAATCATGAAGTAGTAAGGGTTTTTGGCAAGACCAATATCAGATATATTAAAAAACTTACGTGTTTTTTTCCAAGCTGACAGTTTCGCTGGTCAACGACCAGCTTTCTCAAAGCTACTGATCGGCTGTTGTTGTTTTGCCGGAAAACTGACCGGAAGTGGTCAGTTTCGTGACGCCCTTGGTTGTGGAGGGCGTAATCAGTAATCTTACTATATTTGCCGTATGTTGTATATGTATTACACCAAACAAGGTCCAAGGATACGTTGACGATATCGTGCTGGCAACCATGGATGAAGCCTCAATGCTTGAAATGGGTATCAAAACAGAAGCATTCTTAAATATATCTGGTATGAGGATTAAACATCGTAAGTGTGCAATTTTGCATGGCCGGAGAACCGGTAATAACTGGAACAAAAGGGATGACACAAATAAAATCAAGCTAAAAATCCAAGAAAAGGTTTTTGACGATCTTTCGAAAACAATGTCGCAAATATCAAACTCTGTTTTACCTATAGACGCCAAACTTGAAGCCATTAACGTTATGGTGATGTCCAAACTAAATTTTTATCTGTATAACCTCTCAATACCTCTTGTCCAGTTGTCTGGGTTTGAGGACCGTATTGTTCATCATATCAGGACATTGTTTGGGCTCAATAAATCCAGCAATAGAGATTTTATGTTCATGCCAAGAAAATCAGATGGGCTTGGCATTTCAAACCCTACAACTATCTATATAGCCAAAAAGATTTCATTTCTATTAAGTGTCCTTAACTCCGATGACACACAAACTAGATACAGCGCACGCTCATCATTAGAACTACACATGGCAAAACGAAAAGCAACTAAAACAAATGATCATGCTCGTACTTTCGCTGGTTATAAGGTTGACGAACATGGCAGAGTAACAAAGGGAAGCAAGGTTAACTGGCCAACATCAATGTGGATTGAATTAAATGAACTATGTATGCGCGAATGCTTGAGTTTAACTTAACTTAATTAGTTTAACTGATTTGACTCAGTTTATAATTGATTTCTTTGTATATACATGTACATGTATATGCAAATCATCCTTGTTTATGTATTTTTCATGTTAATTTGTATTTTTGTTTTATATGTTTGCGCCTCGGAATAGTTTTACCTAGATTGAAGGCGCATTATAAATGCCATTATTATTAGTTTAGAGATAAACGGAGACGATTACGTGATTACGAATACAATCGATGATGAAGTCTCCATCGTCCTTAGAACCCACTCTGCCGTGTCCAATCACATCAAAACAAATCATTATAATAAACGCGTTGCAAGATTCAAATCAAAGCTTTCGCAAGGTAGAATAGGTCAGAAGTCACAAACTGGTCCAAAAAAATGTTTCACTTCTAATAATGTTGAGAAATGCACCAATTCTGATTAAACTGGACAAAACTTAAGTTTCACATACTTAATGACCCACAAACTATATATTGTTGGAAAGCTTATGATTCAAGGTTTTTCATTTTTGCAAAAAATAATCAAATTATACAGGGTGTGTAACATTTTTACAGGGTGGAACATAAAAAAGTTGATCGTTTTTGCTCCTCACAAAATATTTTGATAGTTTGTACAATTAGGGTTTAGCTGAAGATAGTCACCAAAATCAGAACAACCGCAGAAGGTGCTACCAAATTTGCTAAGAATCACCTGCCCAAAATGTACACAGGAAAAGTACAGGGTGTCTAAAATTATGATGAAATAATGCATAAAATGAAGGTTTGTATATAATATTCTATGAAATTTAGTTAGCATGGACTATTTAATTTAAAGGAAAATGGTTATCAAAATGAACTACATGAATATCATTAAAGTTCCTTTTATTTTGAATACAGGGTGGTCCAAAATATGTCTAAATAGCAAATTTTTCATAAATCTATGAACAATTCTGTGAAGAAACACTTCTGGCTATTTTAGTTAAATGTTTTACTACCCAGGGTAGAAAAGGACCGAAGAGTCACACAAATGAAATAGAGAGACTGCGATTTGGCCATTGTTTAATCAATAAAATGAATAAAACTGTGTATTTTTTACATTAAAACACTCCCTGAATTGAACATCATATTCTAGTAAGAGAATGTCTAGATAACAATTCAATATTAATATTCATAGTAGCAGGCACATGTTATTAACACATATGAGAAGTTTGAATACTTTCCTATGTATACTTTTAAAATGGCATCAATTTCAAAAGTTCTAGTTTTCCGCTATTTTGTGTAGAAACCTATGGGCGCCTCACCCACCGGCGCCTCACCCACCGGCTCCACCCTTGACTCACTCGACGTTTAGATTGATAACTTCACTGTTGCTAAACATGTGGCTTTAATCCTTTTTTTATTCGGTAGCTGGATAAATTGCCTTTAATATGATACCAAAAATGTTATGTTTTTTTGACAACTTCTATTTAAAATAGAGACACGTATCACGATTTTAAGGATTTTTTGAAACGGCCCCACCTTATTTGATATACCTATTAGTGACCTGTGACCAATACTAAACACCACAGATATAGATTTCCAAATGTCAAACAACTACTTATCTAACATGGTCATTCAAGACAATCTCGTCAAATTCATCCTTAAAACCCATTTACAATTACTTGAATGTAATTCATTATTACATCGCTATTACCCAAACTCATACACTAAATCATGCAATCTGTGTAATAATCAATTTGACACAGCTTCACACATTCTCAATGGATGCATGCGTTTTCATGGCATGTATATAAAAAGACACGATAGAATAGTCAACCATATCAATCAATAACTCAAGAAAATCCGTACAGATGTATATACCCACGTCAACAAACTTATCACTGGTACTATGGACCATAGTAATAATAATGATGTGTACACAAGCATTGAACATCGTAACCCTGACATTCTCATACTTGACGACCGAAACAAAAAGGCTTTTATTGTTGAAATTTCCACGCCATTCGATGCTTTCCTTGACCAATGTTACCATACCAAATTTGAATACTACCAGCCACTTTCCGAACTCATCACAGTTGATACAAACTATACTTGCAAAATAATAGTCATAATCATTGGTTCAAGTGCGTCCACAATAAAGTCTTACTATTCTCACTATAGTCTTACTATAATTTGCCGTATGTTGTATGTACTAGCGGGACGCCCGTCCTTCGGACGGGCTCTCCCGCTAGGGAGTAGGGCCTACCAGATAGAACACCTACAAAATGAAACAACCCATAAGTGTTGAAAAATGTATAAGGAAACACATAACGAATAGAACAATATCTAAAACATTTTTGTTTTAAATCAAAAGGTTTTGTTTTAATTCAAAAGTTTTCAAATTTCAAGTATAAAATTAAAAAGACCCCCCCCCCCCCGCCCGGCCACGCCCGTGGCATATTTCAACTCCAAGGCCTAAACCTTAACCATCTCCCGCACCCCATCCGTCACCCCCCCCCCCCCGCCCTGCCCCCGCCCGCCCCGCCCCTTGGCATAACCGTTACGAAATTTAGCATCACATTTCTTCATTAACCCCCTGCCTCCCAAACCACATTGTATCACTACACACAATCCCCATTCGTCACCGCCCCCGCCCCGTCCGCCCCGCCCGCCCTGTGGCATATCACAACCCCAAGGCCTAAAGCTCCGTCACTGGTCTAAATTAACCAACTCCCGTAGCGTTCTTCAGTAACCCCCTGCCTCCCAAACCTCATTACTTCATGGCTTCCCTCGCCCCCCGCCCGCCCTCCCACTGCCGTCCTTCAGTCGTCCGCCGTCCCCGTGCTTATACACCTTCAAGGCCTAATTAATCAACTCCCGTAGCGCAGCGTATTTATCCAATATTTGTCCGCCCGCGTGTGTAGGGGTGCGTGGGTGTAGTGCGTGTGAGCGTTTATTTTACATAGCGCACTACGCCGCGTTATGTGTTACGCGCTCGACTGCATGGATGCAGTACGCACCGAAAAATAAACAAACATGGCCCGTAGAAACAGTCTGAAAAGGCCCTACATTTGACTCCTTTTGCTCATATCTCGGTCAATTCTGTACGGTTTATAACCAGTGTCAAGTCATCTATTATCAGTGCAACGTTCACGGCTTTTAGACGCAAAATGAGAAAGCCTTTTCAGGATACACACACATACATACACCCCTACTTAAATACATATATACAACATAAGACAATTTATAGTAAGACTAGTGGGACGCCCATCCTTCGGACGGGCTCTTCCGCTAGGGAGTAGGGCCTACCAGATAGAACACCTACAAATGAAACAACACAAGTGTTGGAAAATTTATAACAAAACACATAGGAATAGAACAATATCCAAAACATTTTTGTTTTAATACAAAAGTTTTCAAATTTCAATTAAAAGACCCCCGCCCGCCCACGCCCGTGGCATATTTTAACTCCAAGCCCTAAAACTTAACCATCTCCCGTACCCCAACCGTCACCATCCCGCCCACGCCCACCCCGCCCCGTAGCATATGCGTTGCGCAAGATAGCATCACATTTCTTCATTGACCCCCTGCCTCCCAAACCACATTAGATCATTACACACAACCCCCATTCGTCACCGCCCCGCCCGCCCCGCCCCGTGCCATATCTCAACCCAAAGGCCTAAAGTTCCCCGCCTTGCGGCTTATCCCAACGCCAAGGCCTCACCTTAACCATTTCCCGTAGCGCGGCGTATTTCTCCAATATTTTTCCGCCCGCGTGTCACATACAGTATCAAATACCACATCATGACACCATGTTACGTGATTTAGATTTACCATATCATGTTTTGTTCTATCAGAAACCACATTATTTCGTTACTTTATGACCCGCCTGGCGGGGGCGGTGCTTATATCTCAAAAGCCGGGCTGAAAAGGCTTTGGATTTCCCGCTTTTGCTCATATCTCGGTCAATTCTGTACGGTTTTCAGCCATTTATAGCTTATAACACTCACATTATAATCATCTTTTATCAGTGCAAAGTTCACGGCGTTTAGACGTAAAATGAGGGAGCCTTTTATGGATACAAACATACAACATACGGCAAATTATAGTAAGACTAGCGGGACGCCCGTTCTTCGGACGGGCTCTCCCGCTAGGGAGTAGGGCCTACCAGATAGAACAATATTTAAAACATTTTTGTTTTAATTCAAAAGTTTTCAAATTTCAATTAAAGACCCCCGCCCGCCCACGCCCCGTGGCATATTTTAACTCCAAGGCCTAGACCTTAACCATCTCCCGTACCCCAACCGTCACCATCCCGCCCCGTGGCATATCTGTTACGCAATTTAGCATCACATTTCTTCATTAACCCCTGCCTCCCAAACCACATTACATCATTACACACAACCCCCATTAGTCACCGCCCCCGCACCGCCCCGTGGCATATCTCAACCCCAAAGGCCTAAAGTTCCCCGCCCGCGACTTATCTCAACGCCAAGGCATCACCTTAACCATCTCTCGTAGCGCGGCGTATTTCTCCAATATTTGTCCGCCCGCGTGTCACATACAGTATCAAATCCCACATCTCACACCATGTTACGTAATTTAGATTCACCATATCATGTTTTGTTCTATCAGAAACCACATTATTTTGTTACCTTATGACCCGCCGCCGTTCCCGCCCCCCCCCCCCCCCCTGCCTTGCCGTGCCCGCCCCGTCCCCGTCTCCGCCCCGCCCCGTGGCTTATCTCAACCCCGAGGCCTAAACCGTAACCAACTCCCGTGTGGCTCAGCGTATTTCTCTAGACTAATATTTGCCCGCCCACGTGTGTAGGGGTGCGTGGGTGTAGTGCGTGGGCGCGTATTTTTTGCATAGCGCACTGCGACGCGTCATGTGCTACGCGCGCCGACTGCATGGTTAGTACAGTGTACGCATGAGAAAAACAAACATGGCCCGTAGAAATAGTCTCAAAAGCCGGGCTGAAAAGGCTTTGGATTTCCCGCTTTTGCTCATATCTCGGTCAATTCTGTACGGTTTTCAGCCATTTATAGCTTAGGGATCACGTCAAAACTCGACCGCCCGGCAACCGCCGGTTACGGCCGGTTCCGTTCGGTTCTCACAAAACGTGTCGTCTGTTATAATATACACACATAATGAGGTCAAATAGTAACACTCTGGTGAACACGACCGGTTGAAAGTGCCTCGTCACACACGTGAGCAATAACATCTTGAAGTAATGGGCTCTTTTAAGACTTAAAAGTCTCAGTTGACAACCAGTACAATACAGCTATTGATTTTCGCTGGGGTTGGCTTTTTCAATCTGTTTATAGCTCAATTAACTTTTTAAAATCAATACCGAAAGTCTATGAATGTTTTTTTTTTATAGAACGATTATAGAGAGAGCTATTATGACCGCAAAGTAACAGATTGATAGTGTAAACTGGTCAGATTACAGCATTAAGTCAACCGGCGGTTGTTCAGTGTTGCATGCGCGAATATTCATATACCAGTAAAACATTTGACCTGAAAGAACCGGGCGGAACCGCCCGTAACCGGCAGTCAACGGGCGGTCGAGTTTTGACGTCTCCCCTTATAACACTCACATTATAATCATCTTTTATCAGTGCAACGTTCACGGCGTTTAGACGTAAAATGAGGGAGCCTTTTATGGATACACACATACATATACAACATACGGCAAATTATAGTAAGACTAGCGGGACGCCCGCTAGGGAGTAGGGCCTACCAGATAGAACACCTACAAATGAAACAACACATAAGTGTTGGAAAATGTATAACGAAACACATAGGAATAGAACAATATTTAAAACATTTTTGTTGTTTAAATCAAAAGGTTTTGTTTTAATTCAAAAGTTTTCAAATTTCAAATACAAATTAAAAAATACCCCCCGACCGCCCACGCTCCGTGGCATATTTCAACTCCAAGGCCTAAACATTAACCATCTCCCGTACCCCACCCGTCAATCCTCCGCCCTGCCCCCGCCCCGTGGCATATCCGTTACGCAATTTAGCATCACATTTCTTCATTACCCTCCTGCCTCCCAGAGGGCCCAAACCACATTACATCATTACACAAACCCAAAGCACATTTCTTCATTAAACCTCCCTCGCCCCGCCCACCGCCCCAGCCCCCCCCCCCTCCCCGTCCCCGACCCGCCTTCGCCCGCCCCGTGGCTTATCTCAACCCCAAAGTCTAAACCGTAACCAACTCCCGTGGCGCAGCGTATTTCTCCAATATTTGCCCGCCCGCGTGTGTAGGGGTGCGTGGGTGTAGTGCGTGTGCGCGTTTATTTTGCATGGCGCACTGCGCCGCGTTATTTGTTACGCGCGCCGCTGCATGGTTACAGTGTATACGCATAGAAAAACAAACATAGCCCGTAGAAATAGTCTCAAAAGCCGGGCTGAAAAGGCCCTGGATTTCCCTCTTTTGCTCATATCTCGGTCAATTCTGTACGGTTTTCAGCCATTTATAGCTTATAACACTCACATTATAATAATCTTTTATCAGTAAAACGTTCACGTCGTTTAAATGTAAAATGAGAGAGCCTTTTATGGATATATACACGACACATACAACATACGGCAAGTTATAGTATGACTAGCGGGACGCCCGTCCTTCGGATGGGCTCTCCCGCTAGGGAGTAGGGCCTACCAGATAGAACACCTACAAAATGAAACAACACATAAGTGTTGGAAAATTTATAAAGAAACACATAGGAATAAAACATTTATTTGAAACATTTTTGTTTTAAATCAAAAGGTTTTGTTTTAATTCAAAAGTTTTCAAATTTCAATTAAAAAATTAAAAAGACCCCCCCCCCCCCGCCCGCCAACGCCCCGTGGCATATTTCAACTCCAAATTAGCATCACATTTCTTCATTAACCCCCTGCCTCCCAAACCACATTACTTCATGGCCTCCCCTCGTCCGCCCGCCCCGTGGTTATCTAAACCTTCAAGACCTAAATTAACCAACTCCCGTAGCGTGTTTCAGTAACTCCCTGCCTTCTAAACCTCATTACTTCATGGCCTCCCCTTGCCCCGCCCGCCCTTCCCTGCCGTCCCCCGCCCACCGTCCCCGCCGTTACCGCCCGCCTGCTCCTTGCTTATCATGCTTATACACCTTCAAGGCCTAAATTAATCAACTCCAGTAGCGCAGCGTATTTCTCCAATATTTGTCCGCCCGCGTGTGTAGGGGTGCGTGGGGGCGGGTGTAGTGCGTGTGAGCGTTTATTTTACATGGCGCACTACGCCGCGTTATGTGTTACGCGCTCGACTGCATGGTTGCAGTACGCACCGAAAAATAAACAAACATGGCCCCTAGAAACAGTCTGAAAAAGCCCTGGATTTTACTCGTTTTGCTCATATCTCGGTCAATTCTGTACGGTTTTTGAAGAATGCTTCTCTTTATCAGATTGATGTTAAAGATGACAACAGTCTGAAAGTATACAAACAACAAATAATGTTCTTAATACATAACAACTATATACAATGAAGCAATACGTGTGTAGATGCTCCAATAGACCCCGCCATAGTTCAACACCCCCCCCCCCCCCCCCCCCCCCCACACGTTAGAGGGGTTAATACCGCGCTAACGTAACAACTAGCAGATTAGCGGATCTGCCATTTACCAGTCTCAGGCACGTAGTGACGAGGCTTTATTGTTTGTCTGCGAGGGCAACTCCACCTGACGCGACTGGTGTAATAGGTGCTGTTGGTATGTCCGGTGGTGGCAGATTTGTTTTTGAGGGCGTCAGCGGGATCAGTGGTGCTGATGCTGCTGTATGGTCCAGCACGGGCTCTGCTGGGGCACCCATCGTTGGCACGGTAGCCTCTGTCGTAGAAGTAGACGTGTGCGGTCGTGCGACAGCGGTGGCGCCCTGTTCCAGCTGGTCTGACGCTGGCTGTGGTTGCGGTGCCATTGCGTGTCGTTGTGGTACGCTCATGCCATGGTCGACCATGTGTCGTCGCGAGCGATGTGTGGAATCCTCGATTGCGACCGTGGGTGGAGTAAACTTGCGTAAGAAGCGCCTGTTTCTTAGCGATAAGCGTCCAGATCCATCAACTTTGACCCAATATTGGTCATGGTCCCTTAGCTCGACGACTGTGCCGGATTTGTCCCACTGTAGGATGCGGACCGTGTTGGTTCTGCAGGAACACGCGGTTGCCCAGCGATAGTGGTGCAAGGGGCCTTGCGTGAGCGTTGAGGGCTTCAAGTGAGCATGGCATCCGGGCTTTTATTGCGTCTTCTTTAAGTGCCCATGCTTCGCGTCAGGTAGTGCGAATGAATGGGTTGGTGAACTTATTCTGTCGGCTGACGAATGAGAAGGCATCGCGTATAGGTCTGCCGAAGACTATTTCCGCCGGTGAGATGTTGCAGTCAGGAGTGTTGCGCAATTGGAGTAGTGCCCGTAAGAGACCGTCATTATCAAGGGAACCAGTGGACCCAACATTGTCCATCAGGGTGCGCTTCGCCTTCTTGACTGCTACTTCGGCGCGGCCATTCGATTGAGCGAAGTAGGCAGATGACACACGGTGACGGACTCCCCATCGTGTAAGGAAGTCGGCAGTCGCAGAAGCAGAAAATTCTGGGCCTCCATCACTCGAGATATCCTCAGGAACGCCAAACGTGGCAAATAATTTTCGGAGAGCAGCGATCAGGCGCTGCGCTCCAGCCTGAGTAGTACCATGCGGTGCTCTAAAGATTTCGACCCATCCAGATAGACGATCGCCGGCGACTAGGTAGTGGCATCTACCGAAGTCAAAGAAGTCAGCGTAGATCGATTCAAATGGTGTTGCGGGGACTGGCGATAGTGTAGGGGGCAATGCAGCTTGTGACGGGGCGTTCCGGTTGCATGCTGTGCATCTTTCGCGGGCTGACTGAATGTCCTTTGTCATTCCCGGCCAAAACACGATAGCGCGAGCACGTGATTCCATGGACGTGACGCCTTGGTGGGCGGAGTGGAGTGTCTGGGGAACTTCGCTACGAAGGGATGATGGGATAACGACACGGTCACTAAACAAGATGACACCATCCAATACATGGAGCGACTCTCGGTATTGCCAGAATGCGGCCAGCCCGTCATTCGCGGTACGGTGTGCATCCCCGAAGCCGGTGTAGATGGCATCCATAAGCTGGCGTGTGACAGGATCGGTTGCGGTCTCAGAGGCAATGCGTTCCCATGTCAATGCTGTTATGTTCTGCGTCTCGTGACGGATGGCAGCAGTCATGGCGCATTCGGCATCATCTTGTGCTGAGTGTAGTGTGAGGCTAGATAGCTCTGCAAAGTTGCTTACGGGGTGTCGGGACGTGGCGTCAGCGGCAGTATTAGTCTTGCCGGGGAGATGTGCGATCTCAAAGGCCCTTGGTAGTGTACGCTGCTTGAGGCGGAAGAGTCTGGAGTTGGGGATCTCATCGAGAGTACGGTCTCCCATGATCTTGATCAGGGGCTTGTGATCAGTGACAACGAGAAGGTCATTGCATCCCTGAGTAAAGTATTTCGACTGTTCGAGTCCCCATGCCACTGCCAGTGCCTCGCCCTCGATTGCAGCATAGCGCTGCTCTGCGGATGAGAGGAATCTGGAGCCAGCTAATGTTACCCTCCATCCATTATCGCAGCAGTCAGGGATGCGGGACTCGCAGGCACAGTGCTTCTGTGATAGAAAGTATCCGATGCCCTTGCAGGACCAATCTGGGCGTAGGCAGGTTCTCTTCGTAGGGTCAAATATCTCTACGCCGTGGCGGATGGCGTCAACGATGGCACCCTTAGATGTATTGAAGGCTTCATCAAGCGCAGGAGTCCATTCGAAGCGGACCTTTGGGCTGAGGAATGGTTTGAAGGGCGCCATGGTGTCGCGTAGTTGTGCATAGTTGGCGACCTGGTTAACTATGCCGAACCAGCTACGGATGTCTGTGGTGGATGCTGGCGTCGGAAATCCGCGTATAGCGTCGAGGTATTTCGGCAGTGGCTCGATGGCTTCATCAGAGATCCGAAAGCCTGCAAAATCAACCTCTCTGCGTGCGAAACGGAATTTGTCTGGATTGAGAACTATTCCCGACTGGCCAACACGAATTAGGAAGTCAATGGTCCTCCACCAATGTGCTTCAAGGTAAGTGTCGTAGTGGATGGTGTCATCGACGCAACGCTCCTTGCGGTCGAAATCAGAGAGGATAGCGTCAAAACGGCGGTT
Source organism: Ophiura sarsii (assembly GCA_035610835.1). Lineage (NCBI taxonomy): Eukaryota > Metazoa > Echinodermata > Ophiuroidea > Amphilepidida > Ophiuridae > Ophiura > Ophiura sarsii. The sequence goes on along the minus strand of CM069446.1, from coordinate 3,081,962 downwards.
GTATCCGTCACCGGATGAGAGGAAGCCTTGGGGCGCTCTGGTGTACCTCCATCGGCCGAAAGGTGTGATAAAGGTGGTCAGATGGCGATCACATTCCCGAAGGGGGACGCTGTGATACCCGTTCCATGCGTCACTGACTGTCTTCCAAGTTCCTTTGGGGACGCGTCTCGCTAGGTGGAACGGTGACTCGCTGGCGAATGTTTCTCGCTGGCAGTTTTTGTTGAGTGGGGAGAGGTCCACGGTGCGGCGTGGAGTTCCATCGTGCTTCCGTGTAACGACCATGCGGTGGCACCAGAGTACTGGTTCGCCATATGGGACTTTTTCAATGACTCCTAGTGCCTCATCTCGTAATAGGTCGTTGTGCACCTGCTCTTGCCAATGTATTGGTACTGTGGCAGGTTTATTGCGCCTTAGGGGGTGCACCTTCCTTGAGGTGAATCTCCACTGGAGAACCTGTCATGCATAGGAGGGGGCGGTGAGGACAGGTATTAAATGACGATGCTGCGAAGTGTTGTAGCAACCAATCTTCCATCTTACTATTGTTGGCGGGGGTGCACTCGAAAGGAAGGGTATCGGGCCGATCGGGAACCACTGTACGTGGTGGACAAGAACATGGGCCTGTGCCATTTGAAGATGGTGCGGAGCAACCGGCGTTGATTGCAGGGTGATCCTCCTTAAGTGGACGTTGAGCCTTTGGGGGCTGAAGTTCAGCTGCTCCAACTGAGGGGAAGTCGTGCGATACTATTCCAAGATCCATCATGGCTTCCCAAGACAGGTAAAATCCATGGGCTGACTTGCTTACATATACCATGGTGGCGCACGATTTCTTGTCGTCGCTCAGGGGCACTCCTTGTAGACGCACGATGATAGCGCCGTCTATGGTGATAGGAGACTTGTTGGCTGCGACTAGGTCTACGTGGACAGGAACGAGGTCTTCCTCAGAGAATCCAGCAGCCAAAAAACCGTCCATGGACCAGAGGCAAGATTGGGCTCCAGTGTCAGCCATCGCTGTGATGGTTGTAGGTGCGGTGGTAGGACAGCGTCGTCCGAAAGCTCGATAGTCCGAGTTGTTCACTGACATGTGTAGCTGCACTTCCGGATGGTTCAAAAAGCGGGCCCTGCGCCATGCACCCTTTGAGAAGATATTGTGGGCGTGAACTTGGGTAGAACGTGGTTCCGACTGCGTTTGCTTGAAGCGGGGGCGTCGTCGATGGTGACGGTGGCGGTTATTAGTGCGCATGGGTGGCTGTTGGTGGTTTGATCCCGTTTCGTGCAATGCCGACACTTGTGCGAATATCACCCCAGTTTCAGATGGAGAGGACGCTTGGCGCTGAGATGCGTCGCTGCGGCGGCTACTCCGCTGCGCCCTGTAGCATTTGATGCACTGGCGATGGGGTCTAGTGTTCCAGCCTCGAGCACCCTCGGAGAACAGGGAAAATGTCTGTTTGCAGTCAGGGCACATGGCAGTTCGGTTACGGTCGGGGGTCGACTGCGTGCCGTTGGGGTGGCTTTTTCTCGGCGGAAGGAGGATATTCCAGCCGCGGTTGTGGGCAAGGCATTCCTGGCCATTTCTTTGCTCTCGACAATGGCAATGACGTCGTTTACTGCGCGTCCGAGTATGGCATCAGTGCCTAGCACCTCGCGTCGAATATCAATGTCCGTAATACCTGCTAGGAGGACGTCCCGGATTATAGTATCGGTAAAGTTCACTTTCCGTGTACAAATGCACTCTGTGACGTAGGCACAGGTTTCAGCTTTTCCACGCACTCTGGCTGCGAACGAGCGGAAAGGTTCATCTCGCTGCTGTCGCATCTGGACGAGTTCAGCGCGTATGACACCAGTAGCAATGGGAATGACGGCAAGCAACTTCATCGCGGCCATTACGTCGGTAGTGGGCTTGGAGACTATGGCAGGGTCCGTCTTTAGTAGGCTGTTCCCGAGAGTATCACCGGCACATTGGAAGAGTTGTGGAGAAGAGGCATTAGGATCGAGTCCGGATCCGGTGATGAATGCATCCCAACGACGTGTGAAGACATTCCACTCAGGTGTCACACCTACATCCACCTTTGGGCGCTCTAATCTTGGGCCACGTGGAGCAGGGTGTGCTTGTCCAGCCATGTGTACCGTAGAATGTGCCGATAGCAGAGCGCAGGCGACGGCTTCAGACGAGTCTGGTGTTGCGTATGGGCATCCATCTACCGGGCAGTTAATTACGACTATCTTGGTAGTTCCTGTAGTTAGTGGCTTGTTGTCATGAAGAATGCTTCTCTTTATGTTGTCAGATTGATGTTAAAGATGACAACAGTCTGAAAGTATACAAACAACAAATAATGTTCTTAATACATAACAACTATATACAATGAAGCAATACGTGTGTAGATGCTCCAATAGACCCCGCCATAGTTCAACAGTTTTCAGCCATTTATAGCTTATAACACTCACATTATAATCATCTTTTATCAGTGCAACGTTTACGGCGTTTAGTTACAAACTGAGAGAGTCTTTTATGGATACATACATACATAGTCACACCATACGGCAAATTACAGTATGACTAGCGGAACGTCCGTTACGGGCTCTCCCGCTAGGGAGCAGGGCCTACCAGATAGAACACCTTCAAAATGACACAACACATAAGTGTTGGAAAATTTATAACGAAACACATAGGAATAGAACAATATTTAAAACAAAAGGTTTTGTTTCAATTCAAAAGTTTTCAAATTTCAATTAAAAAAGACCCCCGCCCGCCACGCCCCGTGGCATATTACAACTCCAATACCTAAACCTTAACCATATCCCGTACCACACCAGTCACTCCCCCGCCCTTCCCTCGCCCCCAACCCCGCTCCGTGGCATATCCGTTACGCAATTTAGCATCACATTTCTTCATTAACCCCCTGCCTCAACCACATAATCATACACACAGCCCCTACTCGCCACCGCCCCCGCCCCGCCCGCCCGTGGCATATCGCAACCCCCAATGCCGTGCCTCCCAAACCACATTTCTTCGTTAGACCTCGCCCCCGCCCGCCGCCCCCAGCCGTCCCTGCCCTCCCTGTTCCCCGCCTCCGCCCCGCCCCGTGGCTTATCTCAACCCCAAGGCCTAAACCGTAACCAATTGCCGTGGCGCAGCGTATTTCTCCCGCCCGCGTGTGTAGGTGGGTATGTGTGTATCCTGAAAAGGCTTTCTCATTTTGCATCTTAAAGCCGTGAATATTGCACTGATAATAGATGATGTCTTGAGACAGGTTATAAGCTATAAATGGCCGAAAACCGTACAGAATTGACCAAGATAGGGGCAAACGAACACAAATTTAGGGCTTTTTCAGCCCAGCTTTTGAGACTATTTCTACGGGCCATGAAACCACACACACCCTTTGTATGTAGGGGTGTGCAGGGGTGCAAACACCCGGCATGTGCAGTGCTAACGCGGTAGATTCAAATGCACGTTCCCTGTGGTAATGCCTGCTTAATCATTTGTTTGCATACAAATAAAGTTAAGAGGGCGTATATAATGCATACTTATTGCTTAAATATGTGCAGTTTAAAAACAAAAACAAAATCATAAAATGTTCTCATACCATTTTGTTGTGTATGTCTTACGCTTTAATTTGATAGGTCACAAACCCATATTAAAAGGTATGGTTATGTTTAAATAAAGTTTCGAATATAGGTACTTAATTATGCAAATTATTTAAACAAAGAGAAAAATACAACGAAATGTTTCAATTTGCTCATACAAAAATGTCGGAATTAAGAATATGCACATTATATCTTATTCCCAAGCTTCCATGATGTACACATCTTTAGATAAAAAGTCAAACTTTTTTGTTGACTAGATGCTAATTAAATATGCATAACATATGCAAATGAGCTTAATTAGCAAAATAGTTGTAATACAAATTTGCGTTGAGGCTTTGATGTCATGTGTCTTCAAACTTGATTTAATTGGAAGAAAAGTGTTGTTGTTATTGTCATGTAAGTGATGTTGGTTAAAACGGGCATTTATGGTAAATTGCACTGTAGTACAGTCAAGACTCTCTTGTTAAAAAACAATCTCATAGTACTATGATGAGAACGCACTCTGCTGCATGCTGGCAGCATTAATTTTGTCGTTCCTGTTCCAAAACAAAATCTGGTGGGAATAGAGGCTTTTCAGTAGTGGCTCCATATGCGGCATAGATTGCCTGTATCCATTAGAAATGCCACTAGTATGAAACTTTTCAAGTCCAAGCGATAGTTTTACTTTTGGTCTTGGCATTTCTTTTTGTTGTTGTATTTTTATCCTTAGGCAAAGACATGGTATAAATATAATTTATTATTTGTTATTGTAATGATGTAGCATTTTTAGTACCAAGGATAGGTCATGCAGCCCTGACATTGTGAATGGATGTGATTAACTACACCTGTGCTAGCTACTGGAAAAGTGCTTATTTTCGAGTGATTAATTTGTTGCACTTCACCGATTTTTAAATGATTTTGCATTTTTTTAATTTTTGATTTTAGCTTTATCACATAGACCTATACGCAGAGAAATGCATTTGAGTGCCATTATTTTTTTGGTAGCTGATTTGAGCCCCAAAACAGCCCGAAAATATATGTAGAGCGTGAATAATTCAAAATCAATAATCTGTACCGAAAATCTGAGATATGTATTATACTTGATGGTGGATGTTCCGATAACTTTTGCTCTTATTTTTCCTATCAATATATATTGATATGAGAAGAAACTCCATATTTCTTTAATTATATCTGTTAAAGGGGCATTGAGAGATGTATCGATATACTAAATGAGCAAATAACGTAAAGATAATCATCAACATAGCCCAAATCCAAAATATCATACAATTCCTACATCGCCTTCATGCCAAACTAAGCAAATAACGGCACTTCTGGGTTGAGATTTGCCGCGAAAGTCCGTGAGTAAAACTTAGCATAACTTCCGAATTCAGCACCTTAGCACCTTAGTTTCGATATCGAAACTAAGAAAATCAGGAAATTTTGTATGATAAACGGCGAATGTTGGTAAACTGTTTCAGATGGTAGTATTATGCCTAAGTATTACTTTGATGCAAAAAAAACTTATTTCCAGGATAATTAAGGGCGCACTCCCATACGTAGCTCTCAATGCCCCTTTAAATGCTTGCCGCAAGATATGTTCCATTTAGACGTTATAGGCAAATTTAATGTCACCTTGTGCTTCTAAAATATGAACAATTGGGGTTATGCAACTAAAACTTTGGTATACGACTATTTTAAGGATGACCTATCATGAAGAATAGAGAATATCAAGTTGAAAACGCGGGCCAGCAATCGGAACATGCAACTCAAACTTTGGTATACGACTATTTTAAAAGGATGACCTATCATGAAGAATAGAGAATATCAAATTGAAAACGCGGGCCAGCAATCAGAACACCTACTTTTAAACTGAGCAAATTTCTTCCCCGTAGTGTGACACTTAACAAATATAGCATGACTTTGAGCTGACCAACGGATGCATTCGATTGGCCCGATTGTATCTATGGCATCAAGAGGGTTACCGCCCACACCCTCATTATTTATTCAGGACAAGTGCTGAACGTCTTTGCTGGCAAATGTAATGGATGATATGTGTTGTCATTTATTGTACCACAGGTAACAGTTGAAATGGCGCATATGGATGGGTTATGTTCCAATGCTAGACCCGATGCAGGTGAGAGGATGGACGGTGTGGTGGAGTCTAACAGCGTCAAAGCCTTTACATTTATCGTCATCCCACTGGAGGTCCAGGACTATGAAATTACATTTTACACATGGTTGGTATATCATGTAAATGATACCATCCGAAAAGTCCTACATGTAGTGGTTAGTATCAGGGGAGGTAAGGGTGTGGTGGGGCAGGGCAAGGTTATATAAGTGGATGGGATGAAAGTGAGGGGGGAGGGGCATCACTGGAGGCCTGCGGTGGACTACTTCACTAAACTCGTTGTGTTCTCAACACCTTGCAATGCTGTCCAGAAAGTTGTGCATGTAGCAATTAATATTCAGGGGGTGGCTGGGCGGGGGAAGGGCACTTAGTAGATATGAGGTCATGCGTATGTGCTTCCAAACTGATATTCGTCTCAACCCCCTAATAGGGTTCCATCTTTCACCCATCGGGTAAATGAATGACTTTTCACAGCCATTTTTGGTAACTTTTTGGGTCTAAAATATGTAGACAAATTATGGGTATTTGGTAAACATATGGGTCCATTTCCCTACTAAAATGTTATTTCGCCGCTGATTTTCACTACCAGGTTTACGGGCCACCATCTTGGATTTAAGTTGGGCACAATTTCAACAAAATATGGTGGCCTAACAATCACCCCAGAGTATGTTTGGAGAAATTCGAGGAATCCCAGTCCGCCCGAACAATTAAATAGAGTCCTGGAAGCACTATTTCGTGAAAATCCCAGCCCTATCAACCGAATAACATATTTGATTTACACTTGTTTTCAATATTGGTTACATAGTGTTAATGATTTAATTAATTTAGGTCCAAATCACTCAGACTCGCACTATATACTCGCAGAATACACTCCAATATAATGTATTTAACCAAATGTTTACCATTTTTTTGATTTCACAGCCTGAAGGGGTACCGCATGTGATACCATTGTCTATCGTACTTGATCCGGCGGGTATCGGACGCCAAATTCCTTGCGACGAACTGCCACTTGTAGATGGACCAGCAAATAGTCTCGAACATGCGCGTAAGTACAACCCTAACCATTATCAACACACAAGTTTCTGCCAAAGAAATGGTAGGAGATAGATAGGGGCCGGACTGTTCGATCCCCAAATTTTCTCCCATGGTAGTTTTAGGGTTATGAGACAACTTTCTTCATTTACAATTGACTCTAGAGCCCTGAAGTCTACACAATAATACCTAACCAGGTGCTGGTAGGGTATGTTTCCCATGTGTATCTCCTCTGTGCCCAGACTGGCTATCATATATGTAGGAAAATCGGAGCATGGGAAGCTCACTCCCGGGCTCAATTAGATAGACGACCCGACGCTGGACTGGCATGCAAACTACCAGAGTTTGATTTGTTCCAAATTTGACTCTTTTTCACCCGGGGTTTCACCCCTGAGAGTTTTATTCCCAAAACCATGCCCCAACTCCAAGTTAGGGTTGGCTCCCCCCCCCCCCCCCCCTGTATTAGCGTTGGTAAAAGGGCTAGAAAATAGTTACAAATTACGCAATCTCAAGTATAACCCCAACTAACCTAAATTTATGCCAATGACATTGTAACATGGTAGAATGCAGTGAGTAGAAATGTACATCAATTTCAAACAATCTTATATATTTCTTTCCCATTTGCAGAGAGTAATGATCAACCAAATCGTAGGCAAACTGACAGAGTTAAACTGGTCCTACCAGAAGATGCTGTACCAGATACAGCTAAATGTGAAGTCAGTGTTATGGGTAAGTGACATAACCTCGTGAGGGGGGGGGGGGGGGGGGGGGGGGGGGGGGTCAAAGTGAAACACTAACCTGGTTGTACCAGAAAAATGCTGTACCAGAAACTGCTAAATGTGAAGTCAGTGCACTCTCAGAATAAAGGTTAAAATCTTTAACCATGTTGGTTAAAATGTTAACTAAGGGGAGGTTACCAGGTGAACCACACAATTTGTTGGTTAAAACCGTAAAACTTTAACCTGTGGTTGGTTACAATTTTTAATCATTTGTTGGTTCATATGTTTTTACCAACAGCTGTTGGTTAAACTTTAATCTGAGGTTGGTTACAATTTTTAATCATTTGTTGGTTAATATGTTTTAACCAACAGTGGTTAGAGTCAATTAGAGTCCTCTTTTTATCCTGGCTGTATGATTGACTTTTTGTTCTCGTCTCCTCGTGCGCCGTTTTGTAGGTCTACGGTTTGCATTGCGTAGACACGGTCCTTTTACCCGCCCCATAAGACCCAGTTTGCGCCACAAACGCGTACGCACCTTACGGTCTGCGCCATTACGCATGCGTCATGTTTTATTTATACGCGGACGCGTAGCAACAGTCTTGAGAGTGTTTACATATAGAAAAGATCGTAAAATATTTTATTTGGCAGTCGTATAGTCTTGTATAAATGCTTATTACTATGCGATATTTAAAGATAACAAACGCCCTATCTATATAGAAATGTAGCTATGTTCATGATGAAAATATTTTGGGCGAAGACCATATGTCATCACTCACTATTAAGCCACAATTTTAGTCCAAATAGTAGCTAGCCGGGTTAACGAAAATCCAAATTTCGGTACTGGGCGGTGCCACTTGCGTGGCACTCGTTGCTACGTGAGGCAAAGATCCCTGCGGATAGCGATTGCACGGACAGATGGGCAGGAATCCGCGCTCAAAGCCAATGGACGGACGGACAGACTTGCCAAAAATAGTATTATGATATGTGAGGGGAAAATGGTCAAATTAAAGGAGTAAAACCCGATTACGTTTTTTAATGAAATTCATCTAGAATGCATTTTCATGGGATTCATCTAACATTTCTTTCTCAATATTTGTCCCAAATATGATGCTCTGTAATGTTAATAACTGATCTTAAGTAATTCTGTCTCACATTAAAGGGGCATTACCCGATATTATGGTCCGCAAACCTGAAATTTGGTAAAATGTTTGGAATATGCCTTTAATATTGTTTCTGGTCACTGATAGAATGATATACCACAAAATCTTGAACATATTTTTAACTAACATTTTGTGCTGATTACAAATTCGATAATTTTATATACCAGATGTGCGGGGGAAATGGTCAAATAAATTAAAGGAGTAATACCCGATTACGTTTTTTTGAAATTTTGTGCTGATTCCAAATCTGAGAATCTTATATACCATATGTGAGGGGAATATGGCCAAATTAAAGGAGTAATATCCGATTACGTTTTTTTAATCAAATTCACCTAGAAGGCATTTTCATAGGATTTTAGTAATGTCCTTTTAATATTGACTCTGTAGTGTGATAGAACGACACACTACATTATTTCAAACATTTTCTTAAACAAAATTTCATGCTGATTGCAAATCTCATAATTTAATCAACCAGTTCAGGAATAATACCTGATTTGCAATACAAAATGAAATTTGTCTTAAAAGATATTTTACTAGTGATTATTTGAATGTTTTATATTGCTTTCTCAAATATTCACAATCATGATGTGTTTAAATGTAATGCACATACTTAAATACTTCCATCAATAATTCAGGGGGCATTACCTAATTGTATGGTCTAAACATCTAAATGTTGGTCAGAAATCAAGTAATATGCCTTTAATGTTGACTTACCAGTATTTTTACTTTTCTTAAATCACAAACTTGTTTTATATCGAAAGGTGTGCCATTTCCACTCTGGTTACTTTCGAGCCATATAGATGGGGACACTTGCCAAATTAAAGGGGAATTCTGTGATGCTAAATTTATGATAGGAATGATAAGCTTAAATACTGAAGTTTCCAAAATGGCATTTCATAAGATCATGTCCATGTTTAATATTTGTTGTAGTGATGATTCAAACTACCATGTTCTTTCATGTGTTAATTGCCTGACATTTTTTATTTGAACTGATTTTGATAGAAGTGATAGGAATAAATTGTATTATATTGCATAACGTATCCACAAAGTGAATGGCCCCAGTGTAAGCATTTAGAAATTGTGTGTATTACAGGGGTGACATTTGCTATGGTTTAATCACCTGATTAACAGTGAAATCCCAACATGAGAAAAGCTGTGATTAAACTATTAGGATGCTCAGGTCCTCTGTTAACAGTCAGCTGTAGAACGGAGCCCCGTTTCAATTGAGGGCGCTCTATATAGTGACGCACTGCCGTCATTTTTTTACACGGCGATTCATAAAGTGACGGAAGTCCGTCGCCAGTCGGAATACAAACAAAAAACACTTTTCAATAGAGGGCGGGCTTGGGAACGGGACAGCGTTACCAAGGTAACGGCCTCACGTCACAGTAATTTTCAAAATTCATTAAAGCCGATTTTGCCGATGTTTAACAACGAAATAACTCTCTTATCACAGAGATAACCGTTACAAAGGCATCTCTTTTGAATACTATTGGGCTTATTTTTAATGTAAAAATTATCACATTTACCCTAAAAATCTTGAAATTGGTGTAATCTCGTCTAGAAAATGGTGGTCTCATCGCAGCAAACCGGTCAAAAAGGACATCATTTTAGCTTGTGTCGTGTGATGTTGGGGTCAAAGGTTAAATTAAATCATCGAACTGGATATCCCAAGGAGTTCTGGTACCTTATGCTGTCCTCAACTCGATGGATAGTTACTTTTATGCAGATAATTAGGGCTAAAAGGTGAAAATTCAATAATTGCTCAAATTGACGGGTGTGCGTTATCTTGGTTACGTTTACCCGTCGTTTAAGAGCGCCCTCAATTGAAACGGGCCCCGTTACGGGCCCCGTTCTACAGCTGACTGGTTAACTACAGCAGTAATGTCGAGTCATCCCTTTGGTAGCCATCCATAATTCAATTACTCACTTAATTTCCGATTGAATGAGAAAGGCCAGGTGGTATCTGTCCGGCTTGGCTCCACATCTGCAAAGTAGTGCACACTCTCCTGTTACGCACTAAGCTCAATTCCATACATGGTTAAACTCTTGAATCAAACATTAGAAATCTGTACGAGTAGAGGGGTGGGTAGTTGTTATGCAAGCTAAGTTATCTTTATAAATATATATATTGTTTCTATTGTTCTATATATTACATTGATTGTAAATATTGTTGTATATAATTCAGCATTGCTGCGATATGATATGTTTAATAAACCTTGAATTGAATTGAAAGGCCATCCTCGTTTGCATTTGCCTTTGCATTGACCATATTTGGATGTTGAAAAGCCAGTTGGTGTCGCAGGTTTTGTCATCAGACTTGGCTTTTGTTCATTGTTTTCTTTGCACCATCCAAAATCTAGTGGATTTGGAATATGTGGATTGTTCTTATCAGCCATGACCCAGATACTTGTTTGCAAAATTGCGCGAAGAACATGCTGTAGAATGCATCTTCTATTGGTAGAAGAGCTCGAAGATCCACAGACTGAGGTGACGTACAAGTTTGCCATTAACTCATTCAGAGATTTAAACTGGTCAGAAGGTTTGCCATAAGCAAACACAAGTACCTATGGTTTGGCATGTCATATCACATGAGGCCGCAGGCCGAATTTGATATGGCACAAACCATAGGTATTTTTCCGTATTGTGTGAACATGCAGGGGATAACGAATTTATCGTTTAGTCCAAATAAAAAATGGTATTTAACACTCGCGGAAAACAAAACTCCCTTCAAACAAGGCGCTGAATTCTCTTCCCTTCCTACCTCCGAAAAATCTCCCGAAGTAAACCACCCTTTAACAGGCTCTGCGCCGTCACCTCTGTCAATAAAATCATCACGAAAAACATGTCTGGTTATGTTATATGCAATCATTTATTTTTCGGCATGGATTATACCTTTTCACGGTCTATTTCGGCCTCAGAATGTAACAGAAATCGAGGCACTTGCGTTTAAATCATCCGCCATTTTATTTGTTTATTATTGCGTGTCATATTTTAAGCAACTCTTCCACAGACATAAAGCAATCGCTTTAAACAATTAACTGGTAACGCGGTCCTGGGAACGCGGTTAATCGACGATATGGAATATATTGTGTGGTTTGACTTTCTTGTTTACACGATATGGATCAGATTTCATACGTGTTAACCAATGAGATTGAAGTATTTACACTTACTAAACGATAAGGTTGCATTCCTCAGGTGTACCAATATGCACCTGAGAAGTGCAATACAGTACTGTTTCATGCAACCAATATGGTTGCACTTCTCAGGTGCATATTGGTACACCTGAGGAGTGCAACCATATTGGTTGCATGAAACAGTACTTAGTGTAAATGGAATAAACTTGATTTAATTTGGATTATATTACGCTCACCTTTTAGTATCGAGCACTCTTTACCAAATGATCTGGTTTTACTTTGTTTTATATTATATATTCAACTGACGAGTGTGGACGAAAGCCCATACGAAACAAATTTGTCTTGAATAAAATGTAAAAAGTTTACTCACAATCATTATTATTATGTGGTCAAGCACTTTATCGATACTGATTCAAGTAAAACTCTGGATTTTATATATATTTATCTATTTTCAAAGATTTGTTTAGAAAATTAATGTCCAATACTTTGTGTCATCATCTTTTATGAAATTTCACCTTCAAAAACTTACTTAGGTCACTTTTCTTATTAACCTTATAATGTTATTCTATTGAACTATGTATCTTTTTTGGCCTGTTTTCATGATTTCTTGTTTTGTAGCTTTTTATGACATCACAATCATCATTCACTCATAACTTTTTTTGTAGTGATCGTAGAAAAATGATCGAAACAGTTCTGTAATCAGCACAGTTGTAGCTTTCTAATGATATAAGTATCTCCACCGTGTGGCGGGTTTTCACAGCTCGCATCACATTTTATTCTGTAAATAAAAATCGGATGCAGGATTGTATACAGGGTGAGTCAATATTCAGGTTTAAAATATCGGTTGGGGGCGCTGAAACTAGGGGAGAGCCTCGCTTTAATTTTAATTGGCGATTGCGTACAAGTAGCGTTTAGTCAAGGGCGGAAATCCCGCACACACAATTTTTGACCTGGGGGGATGGTCAATGTAATCATCCCCCCTTATTTTTCACCTCCACCCACAAAAAAGGGGGGAAGGAAAAAGAAAGAAAAAAATGGAAAAAAGGGGGAAAAGGGAAGAGAAAAAAAGGCGGGCGGAGAGGCATGAGAGGCACATACGTTTGGAGTTTATTTGACGTCGGGCAGGATACATACGCGTACGTCCATTGACTAGAACCGATCTTTTGGAAGTAACTAGTATAACTTCTTTCTGGCATAGGCCTATATAAAAAGCCAATATTGATCGGAAATAAAGTGATTGCTTTTAAATAAAATACTGGTCAAAAGCACACACCAAATCGCACCAAACGGGTTCGAAAATTTAAAAAAAAATCCAATTCTGAGCGGGGGGGGGGGGGGGGGGGGGGGCACATCACCCCTCAGACTCCCCCTGTTCGAGCTTTTAAACCATCTATACTTAAATCAAGAATATATCAGTATATGCTCAACTTCTTTCGTGCATTGATAAAAAACAAAATATTTATTGAAAATGAAGTGATGGCTTTTCAATACAATATTGGTCAAAAGTATACACCAGATCACACCAATGAGTTCGATAAAAACAAATATTTATTGAAAATGAAGTGATGGCTTTTCAATACAAAATTGGTCAAAAGTATACACCAGATCGCACCAAATGAGTTCGAAAATTGAAGAAAAAAAATCCATTTCTGAGGGGGGCCCCTGTTCGAGCTTTTAACCATATATACTTAATTCAAGAATATATCAGTATATGCTCATGCTCAACTTCTTTCGTGCATTGATAAAAAACAAAATATGTATTGAAAATGAAGTGATGGCTTTTCAATACAATATTGGTCAAAATTATACACCAGATCGCACTAAATGAGTTCGAAAATTGAAAATTTTTCTACTTCTGAGGGGAGGCACATCAGACACCCCCTGTCGCTCGGAAGGCGGTGCTGTGCACCGCTTAGATGATACCAGCTCAATTTCATTTTTTGGGCCACCTCCCTTTTCAGCGCTTTGATCACTTTGGAAAGGCGCTATATAAATACTAATTATTATATTATTATAATTATTATTTTCACCACCCCCCCCCCCCCCCCCCCCCCCCCGGCCCCCACACCAAACTAGAAATTTCCGCCACTGCGTATAATAGTCAGTATCATAATGCTATGGTCATTTCCAACTATGCGTGCGAAATTGAGTACATTCGTATGTGCGTAAACCCAGTAGTGCGTACCGGGCGCTTTCAAAACATGACCGAGCGTCAATCGTGAAATCGAGTCACGCACATGCTGCACTTTATTTCGCACATTTCATGCATCTGGACGACAAAACATGCTTTTGTAAAATAGCTTAATTTTGTCATAATGTCATGTTTTTCATGTAACTTTTTGATTTGCTGTCGAGTAAGAAAATGAAAAATGACAGTGGTGTGTAGAGCCGAGGTGTGTAAAAACCAAATGTTATATAAATATATAGGTCCAAACTTTTAATAAACGTTTATCAAATGCATTCAAAACGTTTGTCAAACGTTTAGAGCTTATAAACGTATATGGCGAAAACGGCTGTGTACGCTACTGCCATTATGACAGTGATTATAGACATGCTAGATAGACCTTGTACATATTTGTTTGGTGTGTGGGGAAGGGGGGGGGGGGGGGGGCGTCATAAAAATCGCCATCTGACCGCCCCTTATAGAATATCGTTTCAAATCAACATAATTTAACTATTTAAAAAATGTTTGCTCACCTCTTCGAAATAAGTTATAGGCCTAACTAGTACATTGCGTCATGAGATAAAAGAAAGGTAAATTGGATTTGGGATGAACTGTATGTACATGTATACTCATGATAATTGTGCGTCTATAAATCATAAGGGGGTAACTTATATTTTATTCATTACTTCATGAATAATCGCGATAGCTGCGTACCAATTGCGTTTTAAAAAAAAGATTGTTAGATGAGAACGCGCACGCCGAGCGCAAGTTACTAATAATTGCCCGAAAGTACTGCGCCAAAGTGTTCGATTGTTTTGCTCGTTGACCGACCAATCAAATTAACGCCTCACGCCCCTAAACTGAATATTCAATGATTTATGAGGAAACACGATTAAAGCTTATTTCTAATTGGTTGAATGATAAAAATGTTAATGAGGGGATGACCATACTTGGCCTGTTTTAATAACTAACAAGGGGTGGACAAAATAAACAGAAAACTAATTTAAAATTATTAGCAAGATTATATCGGTACAAATCAACGATTTGGATAAATATGCATCTTTTTCAGTAATGAATGAGAATAATGACTGCTTAACAACTGTTTTCGTGGATTTGTTTTGAAATCCTCGGTTGTTGTTCTGGTCATTCGGAATTGTCCCTCGGGGACTGCGCCCCTTCGGGACAATTCCTCAGACCAGAACAAAAACCTCTGATTTTAAAACAAATTCACGAAAACAGTTGTTACGCAGTAATTATTCTCTAAATATAAAATAATGTTCATCATGTTTGAATAGGTGGTAACATGGATATAAATAGCCATGGATAATTATACGGGAGCTGGCTTACTATATTATTTCATTTGCGTTACACTCACCAAAAACATCCTGTGCAATTTTGATGGTGCTAAATGGTAACCCATTTATAAATCATGCTTATAATAGGCAAAAATAGATACTATTTATTATATAACACATACAAATATTCCTGTCATTTGATAGGGGGATACTACATCATGTGACATGCAATATTTAAACTATTTCCCTACTATTTCACTTGAAGGAAAAAAGTTCCCATAAAAAGTACTATTTCCCTGTGATGAGGAGCTGCGAGGGAAATAGTACCTTTTTATGGGAACTTTTCCCTGGCTCGTGAATGCGGTAATTGACCTTGACTTGATTGATACATTAAGTAGGCCTAGGTCTATTATCTTTTGTTTATCAAGTATTTCAAATGACAGAAATATTTGTATATGTTATATAAAACAAATATTTACTGCTCTATTCGGGAAATGGGGCAAAATAGACCCCCTCGGTAACTGGAGACCATGAGCCTACGATGCATAAAATAGTGTCTCCAGTCACCTCGGGAAGCTATTTTGCACCATTTCCTTCATGAACAGTAAATATTTGTATACTATATTCGGTCGCTTGAGATTCTCAACAATGGCTTTATAATACACATTTAGTTTGTTCTTCGCTGCGATAGTGAAGAGGGACCGGGTTCGAGACCATGTATTTTTTAAAGGTCATTGTTTAATTTACGTCATCAGTTTGTCCGAGCCTATCTATTACTTATTCCTTTATGAATCGATTCAAAATTAATCATTATAATCAAATACCAGTGTTTGAGTAAAACTAAGAAACATCAAGGGATGTATCGCCATTTTATATGTTCATTCTTTTTTGAGACAAACTCGCAACAATCAGTGGATTAACTACACACCCTTGCTTGAAAAAATCTACCACGGTTTATTATATAGCAGCTTGGATTATATTATACTAAAAAGATCAAATTCAAACATCCATTTCGAGCCGCAAAATCCGTGAACCGTCCTAGCTAGTTTTTAAAATATTACTCAGAAACTACAAATGGTGGTGTATGAAAATATTTCAATGATACAGGCCGATTGATTTGTATTATGTAACAGTTGGCATGCTTGACTAGTTTAGCTCAATCTATAACAACACACGACGAGTTTATATTGTATTGGCCTGTTGCATAGGAGTAGGACAGTCAGTAGGTAGTACATGTCACATTTCCTGATGCCATGCATACAAACCAGTCAGTGGAAAATATTATATTTCGTTCGTACAGCATTTTGTCAATTTATGTCACGTCATTTACGACTTAATATTGCATCATGGGCTTTTTGCCGGACACGCGAGGACTAGGCTCGTAGCGAGTCATGTGACTTTTGTCCAGGACAAACACTTGAGAGGAACACGCCGCTTTAAGATCAGTTCTCAACACTACAAACCATCATATTTTGAAGAAGTAATGAGAAAAGAAATATTGAAAGAATATCATAAAAATGCCTCATAGGTGAATTTAATCAAAAAGCATAATCGGGTATTACCCCTTTAATTTGACAATTTCCCCCGACAATATTGCTTTTAAAATAATCGCATTTGGAATCAGCACCAAAATTCAGTTCAGAAAAATGTTTAAGATTTGTTTGTGTATCATTCAATCAAAGGGATGGGTCAATATTAAAGGCATATTCCAAGAATGTTGACCAAATTGACCAAATTTCAGGTTGCGGACCATAAAATTGTGAAATACCCCTTTAATGTGAGACAGATTTACTTAAGATCAGTTATTAGCACTACAGAGCATCATATTTGGGACAAATATTGAGATAGAATTGTAACATATTGCCTGAATCCCATGAAAATACCTTCTAGGTGAATTTCTTCCAAAAAAACGTAATCGGGTATTACTCCTTTAATTTATTTGACCATTTCCCCCGCACATCTGTTATATAAAATTATCGAATTTGTAATCAGCACAAAATGTTAGTTAAAAAAATGTTCAAGATTTTGTGGTATATCATTCCATCAGAGAACAGAGTCAATATTAAAGGCATATTCCAAGAATTTTGGAATTTCAGGTTTGCAGACAATCAATTCGGGTAACGCCCCTTTAAATGTGTGACAGAATTACTTCAGATTAACTATAAACCCTACAGAGCACCATATTTAGGACAAGTATATGGAAATACCTTAAAGGTGAATTTCAGTAAAAATACATAATTTGGGTAGTACCCCTTTAATTTTACTACTTATCCCACAGAATAATTTAGTACACTCACCAGATTTGAAATCAGCAAAAAAAATCGGTTTAGAAACAACTGTCAAATTTTGTGGTGTATTCCATGCAAGGTTCAAACATTTCTAGTCTAAGAGCCTTTTCAAGATAAACAACTTTTGAGCGAGAAACTATCTTAAAACTGCAAAGATTAAGAAATATAAAGCATTTTAAACATCTAATTTAGAGAAGAATGGTATGTTGAACGATATTACTTTTGTTTATTAATACGTTTACATAGCGCATAGTTCGCTCAGCGGTAGAGCATTGGACTAGTAAACCGGAGGTCGTGGGTTCGAATCCTTTCACGGCTTGACATTTTATTGTAATCGTTTATATACATTTTTTTAAATTAGTTTTCGATATTGTTTATCATTTCGTATAATTATTCATTATTGTTCCATTATAGTTTATTTTGGAATGTGGAATTATTTACGATTTCATTTTAATTTTCCACTGACTGTTTAATAGTGTGCATGGCATCATGCAAGGTGACATGTACCGCGGTATACCACCGCACTGTCCTACTCCTATGGAACAGGCCAATATAATAGAATCTCGTTGTGTGTTATTATCGATTGAGCTAAACTTGTAAAGTAAATGCCAGCCGTTATGTAATACAAATCAATGTGCCTGTATTAGTATTATTGAAATAATGTTTATACACCACCATTTGTAGTTTCTGAGTAATATTTTTAAAACTAGCTAGGACGGTTCACAGATTTCGCGGCTCGAAAGTCGAAATGGATGTTTGAATTTGATCTCAATATAATATAATCCAAGCTGCTATAGGAAAAAGCTATACAGATGACCGTGCAGCTATTTCGTGAAAGCTATACAGCCGATGATCCGGCAGCAACCCTTACCCTAATCCTAACCCCAACCGTAACTCGAACTCTTACCCTAACCCTAAGGCCAACAAAAGGTAGGGTCGGCAGGTCGGATTTGTTAAAAGATCTTGGTGTTTTTTTATACGGATATTGTATTTTGGGATTTAAATTCGGCATGGATACTGTGAATTAAAGTCCAAACACTCTCGGCCACCTTCACACTGCTGGTTTCGATCTCCAATATTGTCGAATTGGTTGCAACACTGCAAACTCGGTCAAATATAATTTTTGTACCAAGTTTGCAACGCGGGTCGCCGCCATTTTTACAGAAAGCGAAAGAACGTTGTGTTGAAGTTTTGTTAGAAATATATACGTGAGAGTATTACAAAACTTATTTTTCCCGTACCAACTACCCCCAACTTTTTATACTATGTTGACATTAATATTCATGCCGTTGAGCAACATTTTGGGAACAAATATTAACCGTAACTAGATTTCTTCATATGTTCTTACAGTATAAAAAATGACATCACTTGCACGTGCGAACAATTTTCATTTAGTCCTTTTAATAGTCCCCGCGGGTGCCAAGTTCACGCAATAAACATCATGTTACACGAGATTGCGCATTGGGGGATGGTGTTATAAAGACCAGATTGAATATGTCATACGAAATCAGGAACAAAACGGTCCGTTTGGCCGTTCAAATTGCTAAAAATGTTGTTTTAAAAAAATAATCGAAAATAAAAAAGAATACGGTCGGCACCATGGTACACAGTCGGTCGGACGTGGACAAACAAACAATTTATTTTTCTTGGCCTAACCCTACCTTACCCTAACCCTAACTAACCATAAGGCTAACCCTAACCCTAACTCTAACCTTAAACCTTACCCTTACCCTTGCCCTTATCCTTACCATAGGTTGTATAGTCTGGTGAAGCAATTGGCTACCCGATGATAGGTCGTATAGTCACTTCCATATAATAAATAGTGGTAGATTTGTCAAGCAATTGAAGCAACGGTGTGTAGTTGTCCACTGCTAAGTTGCGATTTTGTCTCAAAACAGAATGAACATATAAAATGGCGATACATTCTTAGTTTTACTCAAACCCTGGTATTTGAAATTTGGGCATCGATGGGTATATATCATTTTGTGACAGCCTGTGTATGAATAAATGCACCAAGTTGGAAACAGACAATTTTGCGCATTTGACTTAAATGTTCTCTGAACACTTTGGAATACGTTTCATTTATGTAATGTTAGCATAACACTGAAGTTTTGACAATTTCTTTTGCAAAAACCCACATGAATGGAATCTGAAGAATGAGCACGTGTTTACCATGTTTGAAAGTTGATCAATGTGTATTATTTTGAGTTATACAATCAAACCTTTTATAGCTCATGGGGCCTCAGAATTTGTTAAAAACTTATTTTACAACTTATTGAGCCACTTTTTTGGCACACCCGCTACGACGATCGCCTCTATCATGTCTATTATGTTGAGTTTAGACATAAAACTAGTCGGCATACCCACTGATTAAAGCCTATTATGTGATCTTTTCCAGGGGACGCCCTCAATCCTGGAAAAAATTGGAAGCAGATTTTCTTGCAGATTTACTTTTCTTTCTTTTTTTTTTTTTTTCTTTTTTTTCTTTTTTCTGATCATAAATCATAAATATATTCCAAGGTACAGAGTGATACGATTCCTAATAACCTCATAATCATAGTTTTAGAGTGAATTTAGAGGTTTTTTTTAAATAGATTATACCGCTCGGTACAATCTATTTTCAAACCATGATTTTGAAGTAATAAGGAATCGTATCGATCTGTAACTTAGACGATCTTTATGATTTATGATCAAAAATGCAAATCTGCAAGAAAATCTGCTTTCATAGTAAAATAGATGATAGAGGGCGCTACTTGGAAAAGATCACATAATATGCCTTTAAAGGGGCATTAAGAGATGTGGTGGAGGTAGCGCCCTCAATTACAAAAATATATGATAAAAACTGGGATTTGTGTATTTTTACAATTGTATTACATGGTATGAACTTACACCTATAAGGATTAAGAAAACTCAGCCTTCTTTGTACAACAAAACGTCGATTCAAAATACTCGTTGAGCCGCAACGAACATTTAATGTCCGCAGTATCCCCGTGCAGTACGCGTGATACATAACGCGAACCATATTTGCATAGAGGGCGTTTTTCAATAAATAGCGATGATATTGTTTTAATCAAGTTTTGCTGTGTTTTTGTTAGTAGAAACAACAATAATGGCAATTTTTAATGTTCATCTTGAATTCTGAAGTAAAATTTTAAACATTTAACATTTTCAACACCACTTAATGTCCCTTTGAGTCTCACAGTGTTTCACAATACAAATAAAATATCTGTTTCACCTGTGGTATGATGTGGTCAAGACGAGAGAGATTTTGGACAGCGAAAAATTGGAAGCAGATTTTCTTGCAGATTTACTTTTCTGATCATAAATCATACATATATTCCAAGGTACAGAGTGATACGATTCCTAATAACCTCAAAATCATAATTTTAGAGTGAATTTAGAGTAAAATTTAAAATAAAAAAAAGATTGTACCGCTCTGTACAATCTATTTTCAAACCATGATTTTGAAGTAATTAGAAATCGTATCGATCTGTAACTTAGATCTTTATGATTTATCAGTGTTTCACAGTACAAATAAAATATCTGTTTTACCTGTGGTATGATGTGGTCAAGACGAGAGAGATTTTGGACAGCGAAAACGGAAAATTACCCTCAAAATGTATACAGTCATGCTTTTGCTGTTTTTCTCCGTATTGTATCAATAGATGTAAGACTAAGAGCACGATTTCAACACAGAAAATGGAATTATTGTTGGATTATATCTAAATATAATATGGAACGATCATATTGCAAGAGTTAAAGGTGTTGTACTCGCAGATAGCATAATATGAACTCCAATGATTACTACGCTTTTAGCATACTGGAATATTTCTAATCGGTCACATTCGTTGTAAAATGTATGCCACAGTGATGCCTCTTATGTTAAATCTTTAGAATGATTGTCACTTTATGAGTTCCTTTGTGTGCAACCTTCAGAATAGCCAATCAGATAGTCAACCATATAGAAAATCAATTCGTGAAGAGACTTGAATCCCCATCAGTTAGTCCTGTAATTGAAATATCTATTTCCTATTTCCAGCCATTTAAGTGCCCCCCCCCCCCCCGTTTCACGGTTGCTTAAAACTGTTACTGTTTTTAATGATGTTTTTAATGATGTTTTTAATGATGTTAATAATGATGTTTTTGATGATGTATTTAATGATGTATTTAATGAGGTATTTAATGATGTTTTTAATGATGTATTTTTTACTCGCTTTATGTTATGATTGTGTATAACCTAAATAATTGTAGATTAAGGCATTTTAACTTTACGTATTCCTGTTAATGTGTTTTTGCTGTGTATTGTTTTAATTTGGTTAACTTTGTAAAGCGCTTTGACCTCCTTTGACTAGGCGCTGTATAAATGCTTTTATTTTTATTTTTATTATTATTATTATTATTATTATTATTATTATTATTATTATTATCTCAGTTCAAAAACAAACTACTTTTGCAGTATTTCTTATAGGGGAGGGTGAAGCTTAATGGTTGTCTTGATCTGGATCTGGATAATCAAAATGCAATTTAATATCAAATTAGCCATTTCTATTGTTGGCAGTCTGTGAAAGAGATATCTGAAATTTAGACCGGTTATATTTGACCTTATTTCACACTAAATGGAAATTTGGTTTTCACTGAAAACCCAGTACTGATATCAATGTACCATGCACTTGTAGCTGAGATTCAAAGCTACTTCAAAGCTACAATTGCGGAATATTTCGTAACACTTTCCACGCGGCTATTGGTTTTACCATATAAAACAGATGTTCAGAAATATTTCCCAATCTATCTCAAGGATTACTGAACCAATTACGAGGCATGTTTGTACTTATTTCAATGCATTTCACATGGTGATTCCAAGTATGATTATGAAATTTAACAATTTTGACAACAGTTTGAGACATTTTAGAATGTCGTCTGCAGATGCCTGCCACGTGGAAAGTGTTAAAACTGGCTTATATAATAGAAAAGGTAGTTGGCAAATAAGGAACAATAGCGTAACCTATACAATCTCATTCCTGATCTTTGTACCATTGAAATTGACAAAAGAGAACTGTAGTCAATCTCGGAAGAAAAAAAAGTTTTACCTTTACTTTTGACATGTTTGACATTGCTGAAAACTGACGTCATGAAAATAACGTTCACTTTTGCAAACTATACGTAGCGGGATATACATGTACATTGTATCAAACACCATTGTAAATTATCAGGTGATGTATGTATTAGACCAATAATATGGACAACATAATTCATTTGTTCTTGTGGAAATTTAACACAAACGAATAGGCCTATCCTCGCATAAAATTTTATTTGTTCAAAACGTGTATCTGTTTTCGCATTTAAGAAACCATCAAATTGTGAATATAAGGCTCTAAAAGGTCATCGACCCGGGCAGTGACTTGTATCTGTTTTATTTACAGTCAATGTTTAAATAAAATAAAATTCCGAACAACTCGTATCATTTTATTTTAGATATATATATATATCGAAATAACCATAATTAGCACTATATCTGTAGTTGCATTCAATTAGATTATAGTCGATTTGACACTCAAGTCAAGTCTAACATTTTTTATTTATTTTATGCTCACGTGATCCTAAAAGAAATTAAGCTTGGTTGCAAAAATTGCCAATTTGGGCAACTCTGATAATTTTCACGAATTCAAAATAGTTGACATTAAAACGATTTTGGGAATTTTGTTTAGGTCCGTACTCCGTACGATTATATTTTGGGTACCCTGGTTCTTGCACTATGCGACGTGAACAGACATGTATTCATCTGGCCTTGCATGGTCAGAGCGTATGTTCTAGCTTGCTATTGGTTCTAGGGAACGGCCCAGCATTTAGGATACTTACGCCAGCGTTTTATAATTACGCTCTCGCAGCAATGAGCATGATGAGTTCAGCACGGTATCAAATCCACGCCAAAATACTGTCGCCCATATCAAGCCGTGAAAGCCGTGAACCGCGTAATGTAGTTTTGAAGATACAACTCTCTTTTATGAATTTTGGAGCAAATTACAAATATCGGTGGTGTAGGAAATAGGAAATCGATTCAAGGACATAAGCCGACTGGTTTCTTATTTACATAACAATTGGCCTTTGCAGATCATGTTCATAGACTAGCTAGGGTCCATTCAATGTACGGAGTAGTAAACATAATTTACAGGACATTCTTTATCGCAGAAATTGCAAAAGAAAAAAGTATCATTCAACATTCAATAAATATAGCGAACGATAAGCAATCCTGTAAATTTCTAAAA
Organism: Ophiura sarsii; assembly: GCA_035610835.1. NCBI lineage: Eukaryota > Metazoa > Echinodermata > Ophiuroidea > Amphilepidida > Ophiuridae > Ophiura > Ophiura sarsii. Next base: position 3,058,215 of record CM069446.1, on the reverse strand, counting down.
ACAAACAGTGTAATAACAAACAGAAAAACATACCCCTTCCGCAGGATTCGAACCACTGACCTCATGATTGTGAAGCCGGCGCTTTGACGTTTGAGCTAATGAAGGCTATACATAAACGTTTTGAAGCAAAAAATTACATAGAGTTCAAAATACAATTATCTCTTAAATCGGAAGCTAAAATACTTTATATTTCGATTGCTGTGCATTTTTAACATGGGTTATCGCCCAAAAGTTGAAGCCGAAGGAGATTGTAATTCTGATTTCATTATAATGCATAACACTATTTTTGGAAACGATTCTAGACTCCTATTTCGTTCGTAAATAAATTTCACCATTACGTTTGGTCGATTAAAATTCGCGGCAAATCTATTGCACCATGGGTATTATTACATGGAAACACGGAGACTCAGATCAGGGATACTATTAATTTTGTGATATTTATATGTATGTATAGTCCTATACTTACGTACGTAGCGAAAACGGTCCCTTTTGCATATTTACATAAATTATGGTAATCATCGGAATGTGTCGGTGATCGGCGTTTAACAACGTTTAACCAGGTTTAACGTAATATTTGGTCGGCATATGTTTGAGGGCGCTGTGGATTTACAAAGACGACGGTGGCCACGCGAAAGCTAAATGTTGAATACGTAATGAATAACACGTAATCGCGAATGTTAATCATATCATTTTGACAAATTCATCATAATTAGAAGAATTGTCATCGTTAACCATGTTAACCGGGCGATGACTGTTCAAAATAATTCAAAATAGTGCACTCCCGTTGACATATTGGGTCGTCTGAGAGACGCGTGGCCAGCGTCGTGTCGTCTGCTACAATCACGCCTGATCGGTATAGCGCCACCTGTTCTATGCCGACCAAATTTCAATTTAAAAGTGGCCTCCGATCGGCAAGCTCAGTGGCACACCCCTGCTCAGATACATAGGGAGTCATGTGACTTTTGTCCAGGACAAACACTTGAGAGGAACACACCCCTTTAACCGATTTTGTATTATTACATGCTTGTTGGTCTATGCAGCATCTCTGTTATCCAAAAAAAGTCAGAAATTGGGGGCTGTTGTTTGCGCGAATCTCGTTCGGCAGATGTTATTAGTAGGCATAGCACACACAACATTCAAATGATTGAGACATGTACAAAATTGGATTCAAATGAAAGATTGCAATGAAAGATTTATTTTCCAAAAAAAATTATGACAATCGGTCAATGCATTCTTGTGGTACGGTGTTTTGAGATACTCGGAAAATGGCCGAAAACCTGCCAAAAACAGTAACAATGCCCACAAATATAATTTATCAGGATTTAGAGAGCTCAATTTGTTAATAATGTAACATTCAAAACACCATTTACACATATTTCTTTAACAATTGAATATCTATATACCATGTTAAATTAAAAATATGGTAAAATTATATTGCATTAAGCTAAAATAACCTAGTGAAATTGGTCATTTTGACCAGTTTTACTGACTGCAATCAAAAAAGTGACTAAGTCCAGCTAATTAATATGCGTAAATGTTATAAATCCAGATGTGAATGGTGTATTGCAATCAAACTTGGCATTATGGCTAATTGTACGATACCCAATCTTTTAAACTATAATTTAGTTTCATAAGCTCATTAAATATGCAAATTAACTAATTATCTATTCAAGTCATTGATATGCAAATGAGCAATGTCCGACAATTTTTTTCCCATCATAAGAGTGATCGGTAATAGATATATAACATGTATACCCAATTTGATTGACAAATATTGATGGATTTAGAAATTAAACAAGCTTTTCCATTTCTTAAATACCCATATTCAAATTCTCAGTCTTTTCCTCACAGGAGGCACTCAAAGGATGCAAAAACTGAGCATATCACTAAATTGATTGAAGTGTTTAGTACAATATCTCAGGTTAGGTTTATTTAAATCGGCCCAATATATTCAAGTTCAGAGCCAATTTCAAAAATTGGTAAAAACAGTCATAACTAAAAAACCTGATGATAAGTATTTATACCTGGATCAAGGTTATATAGTCCAAGGTCATGACTACCATATATGGCAAGCTCACTGCCCTACAATGAGTGCCTCTTGTGAGGATAATTAATTTTATATAGGGATGTTTTTCAAAGTGGAGCTGGCTGCATACATTATATGAAAAGATTGTTTTGCATAAGGGATTACAGACCACTCCTACATGTTACTCATTTTGCATGATTAATTAATCCAAATATTGTATGGCTGTCTTCATAACTTGGATTAGTGCATCCATGCACGCCAATTGAGGCAACAATACAAAACCACATTCCACACCATCCATTCAATAATGCAAAATGAGTAACAGGTAGAAGTGGATGTAGGGCTTTATGCAACACAGCTTTTCATATGTTGTTGTTCACTGGTGTAATGCTCCCAGTGGCAGACTTTGTGTGTGTGCATTGTGCTATGCCTATTATTAGCAGATGACGCAATTGTTGTTGTTGTCAAGTTCGCGTGGCCGATTTTCAATCTCATACTTGGGTGTCGTCGTTCAATATTTACGTAATATATATAGGCTCTAGAATTGTTTCGGGGGACAGTGTTGATTAGAAGGAGGTAGTCAAAACTTCCACACCTTTTTTAGTAGTATAAAAACAAACAAGCATTCGGCAGGCTTTTTTCTTTATCAGACTTTGTTAATAATGAACCTAACAAAAAAGAGGATACCGTATATAAATATGTATGAGGTGTAATAATTTATTATCCAAGTTGACAGGGCATTATTGAGAAAGAATATTGTGATTATTATTGAAAGAATGTAACATAACTAAAGTTTAATCAAATTGTGAGATAGGCTTTTACGACGGGTATTCATAATATAAGTTAAAAGTTTAACGGGTTCGCCGTCGGACGAGTTTTAATCTGTCAAGCTTTCGTCAGGATTAGCTCTGACTTCTTCAGGACCAAATTATTATAATATTAAACAAAACATAGAGATTGCCACTTCTCTTGTTATCATCATTTGGGCTGCCCCTTGCCCAGATGGATTGCCGCTTCCACTGAACACGTAGGTTGCCACTGGCCTACTATATATAAATTTGGTTCTAATAGAACCTCCAAAGGACTGCCCCTTGACCAATGGAAATAACGTAGAGACTGCCCCTTGTCTACTACAGACTACAAAAGTCTAATGCACAGTAGTGCGGTCACTGATCCTGAAGAAGTCAGAGCTAATCCTGACTAAAGCTTGACAGATTAAAACTTGTTCGACGGCGAACCCGTTAAACTTTTAACTTATAAAGTTTAATCAGTTCAAAATTGGCGAGAAATATTTGTTTTTGGCTCTTTGGCTCTCCATACGCAAAATAATCCAAGCGTAAGCGCACTATTTTCATATACGCAAGCGTCACATATACGATTCACAATGTGCCATGCGAACATTTTGCGCTCCTATGCTCTGCTGAATCCATTCAATCACAGCTGCTGTAAGCAGGTTCACCAATTTGAAACTGACTGAACTAGCTATAGCGAATATTCCATGATACAAACAAAAATTATACCAGCTATAATTCTACTTATTCTGATGATATCAGGTTGCTTGTTGGGCCCCATAGCCAGCGCAATGATCAAAGGATTAGAAACTGGTTCCTTCCTGAATGTTCCAAGAGGAAGCGGGGAAGAGACGATAGTATATACCGCCACCAATCTTTACATCTACAAGTATTTAAAGAGCATTGACCAAGACACAAAAGAGTTTGAGGAAAGAGCCACACCATACATAGAAGCTGGTAAGACCAAAAAAGTTTAAATTTCAACATTTTACCCTGGTGGTTTCAGTCAACATTGACTTTGGGTACGCATGATCGTTCCAAAAATCGCAGAAAGGGGGGGGGGGGGTGTCCCATGTCCGCGGACATTCTGCACATTTATGTCCGTGATGTCTCCAAATTACTATATCTGCGATTTCCAAAAATAAGGGGTCATTTTGGAAGCTATGTTCCGCGATTTCAAAAAATAGGGGTGTTTTTTGGAGAGGCTATGTCCGCAAAGAAGAAAAGAACATAGAATGAGTATATAATTGTGTCATACCAAAGAATAGGAAAAATTGGTATTTTGAACCAGATGTGTCCTCGTTTTTGCGCAAATAGAGGGACTATATAGAAAGTGTCCTTAAAATGGTACAAAAGGGGGTTATTTTCAGTCAAAATGTCCGTGTTTTTGTGCGAAAAGGGGGTCAAATTAGCAAAATTGTCCGCAAAACGCCGTCAAATAAGGCCACAAAAAAAAAATTGTTTGCTTGTCCATAGATGGGTCAAAAAAAGTTGGGTCGGTCGGTCGGAATTTTTTATTTTTTATTTTTTTAAACATTGGTTGTTCTGGCCCTATCCTAAACACAAAAAATAGCATGCACCACTTTGAGCCTTATCAATGGCAGGCTAATGGCAATGGTTAATTTTAGCCCACATTTGATTTGAAATAACCAACATATTTATACCCCATGACCCACAGCATAGCGTTAGAAACTTTTATCTTTAGATCCTAATTACTACTATTAAGTTTTATTCTGTTCAAAAGTATAACTTTTTTCATGTACCATTTCTGAATTATTTGGTCCTTAACATGGAGGTGACATGAAAAGGGTATTGGCTCACATGAGGAGTAACGTAGGGTTCAATATAGGTCATTCAAATGAATGTTTTTAAAAAATCTAATTTTTTTTAATTTTTGTTTTTTTTACAAAAATTCAACAAAAAAAAGTTTTTTTCTGACCGGTCGGGACTGCCTTACACGGTCGGTCGGACGAGGGCAAGCAAACAACTTTTTTTTGTTGGCCTAAAGGAGGGAATTCCAGATCCTGGAACGATATATGTTACCCCTCTAGCTCTGAATATGAAGTGAGAACACCTGGCAACAGCTTTTTCATTGTGGCCTTAGGCTTGGCATTTGCATGCAAATTCTGCGTCGATTACCAAATTGCACTCTTGCACAGAGTTAGATGAACTAAGTATGTGTGTATATATTATAGTCCACCTCTTTTTTCTTCTTTTTTTTCATAACATTTGTTTTCTACCTCAGGAATTGCACGTGAAGTGCAGCATTTTCGCACTGTTGATGGGGCGTTTAAAACCTTCAGGAGCACTCCCGGGAATTCTTGGTAAGTAGAGCAGATACTATCTGTTGTTTCACAAGACAAATCTATTATACAGGGTGTATCAAAATAAAGGAATCCATAATTGATTCATCAATTAAAAGAAAACTAGCATTTTCGATAAATTGTGATATTTCGGAAGAACAGAATGTTCTCTTCAAATGACAACCTGACTTTGAAAGAATTGTGATGGTTGAATGAATAACAATGCATTGTTGGGCAACAGGTGAAATTTGCACTGCATATGAATTTGTTTTTGCCTTTTAGGCCACCTAAGCAGATGCTTTATGGTGACTATATGGCCCAATTGAAGCTATCGATTGCTATCGATTATCGATGTTGATGTGTGAATAATGGCAAGACCCTGCAAGGGGAGTCCTGTTGTGAGCATATCAACATTTGCGCAATTGCATTGATTTTTCTTATTTTTCGAGAAACAAAATATACGCATGTATTGACCTAATTCATACACGACACTTTAAAAATCAAAATTCACAATTTAAGCATAACTTTGATCTATGTACAGGGTGTCCCAAAAGTCTATGCACGACTTTGAAGCTTTGTATTTCACAAAATATAAGTCGTATTGAAAATTTGAATACATATTTAGAAAGAGGAGATGTGGGAAATAATGTTGATACCAAACATTGAAGTAACATCTGTTTGTAATGCCACCCTAGAAGTAAAATATGTATTACTGCAAAAATGTAATTTTATACTTCGGAGGAATAAAGTTCATAAATCCATACCTATTGATATTAACAAAAAGACGGGTAGAGTTGGTTACACGGAAAGTGATCCGTCAATTGTAATATTTATAATTTTACATTACAGTGATCCTATCATAATAACAAACTATATCTGTCCGCTGCTTTAATGTTTTGTTTGATCTGAATATTGTATGGAAACTTCTTCAAGTCCTTACGCAAAATTCTGTGAACAGTTGATCTTTTAATCTTGTTTTCTGCGGAAGGTCGGCGAATAGATCTCTTTGGACTTTTGGCTACTGCATGTCTTATGACATCAATGTGACTTGATCTACCAGTCTTTCTACCACATCGATGCAAATCATGCACAGTTCCTGTGTTAAAAAATGTATCCACCAACTTCAGAATGGATATTCTTCCTGGTGCACGTTTCACTTTGAAATGTTTTCTGATTTTTTGTTGAGTAAGTTGAACTGAATTTGATTTATCGTAGAACCATACAATTTGTATTCGCTTATCTATGCTGTTAACCATCTTGAATGAAGACTTTTGCTGTGCAATGTTGTCTACTACGCCTATTTATGTTATGAGTGACCGAGTTTGGTAATAACATTAATGTTGCAAGGTAAGCAGTGAACTGTGACTAATGCGCAACGTTGCTTTCATACTGTTAATTTATGCGCACCTGATTTTAGCAACAATGTGTGGTACTTGGTATGGATGGGTCTGGCACACGGCCAAATACTTTCAACCAGTTTTATAATGTTATGAGTTCACCAATATGGTTGTGTTTGGTATCAAAATAATTTCCTAAGTCTCGTCTATCAAAATATGGTTAAATTCATACCATATGTTTTATATTTTATGAGATATGACTCTTCAAAAACGTGCATAGACTTTTGGGACACCCTGTAAAAACGAATAAGAACATGCAAAGAGTAAAAGCAAGATATACCAACAGGGTGTGGGGAAACAGGTAATAACGAGGGAGAATAACGTGATAAAACAGACAAGTTTGCTAGCACCCGCAGTGAATCCTCAAACCCGTGATTCCTGAACAACGAATCAAAACAAGCGTGCGGTGTGCGCATTGAACGGCGCACACACGGAGTGCATTAGACACTTTGAATGCACTCCGAGTATTTTAGTTTTTTGCTTTCTGATTGGTTAGGATACTATACTAAGAGTATATGAATTTATTTTAATGATGCATCCATATTTAATTAAGGCACATATTTATCACATGTCACAAACTGCACAACACACGCACCATTATCTTAAACCCCTACAATATAGTCATTACATAACATAACGTAACAATTGATATTTATATGGCGCTATTCCAACTAGATCATAGCTCATGCGACACAGACGGAACTCAAATTAGTTTGAAAAAAGGCGAGTCGCAAGATTAATACAACGAATGTACCCCTTGGTAAATATAATTTGTATCACCACATGTATATGTGAATTGTTTTTTGATGTATGTGATCTTTTCAGCGAAGGAAATGATAATAAAAAACTATAAATGAGAAAAAAAAGATTAATACAACGAAACTGAAAGATGTTGTCAGTATTTCTTATAGTAAAAGGGAGATTTTTTTTATTTATTTTTATTTATTTATTTATTCGGAAAACACTTTCAAAACAGCGGCACCCACCCGAAGGTGGTGCATCATAAAGAATAAGAGTAAAATACACAAAAATACAAGGTACAATAACAAAATGATATAGACAAAAGAGAGAAATAACTACAAAATAAACATACAATCATCAATATTATATCATACACGGAGATGGGCTCATAAAGTCATATGAAACTTTACATACGTGGAGTGTGTATGTTGATTAGTTAATATTATTGTTACTTACACGACCATGCACGTTTTAAATAGGATTTACAGAAAGCATCAAATTGTTTTTCGATCAATGCATCATCATATGAGTATTTACTTATCATGGGGGTGACATTCAAACAAGTATTACCTAAGATTAAACAAAGTTGTGTATTATTATCACTAACACTGAAGAAATTCCATACATATGATAGATCTGCACGGCGAAGATTTAATTTTAAGTTATGGAGCTCATTGTTCCATGACTGCGGACCAGCTACACTGAATGATTTCTGACCCAAAACAATTGTTCTATGAACATTCAGGCAGGTTTAGTCCAGTACTGTGGTTCATCACCGTCCACTGCTCAGGGAGATTGCTATGTATACGAACATAGCGTTTCATACCATTTTATAACCATCTAACTCTCACAGTTCTGCCAAAACCTTAGTATACAAATAACATCACTAATTTACCTGATTTATTCCTCTTTCTAAACAAATAATTTATATGATCTAAAATGAAGAATATCAGGTTTAAGCTTAACGTAAAGATGCCACGGTCGCCAGGCTACCTGCAATTGATTTATCTCGCTTTGTTTACGGAACGCCAAGTGGATCAAATCTGCTGCGATTTTCCCGAAATAGCTGCTTAAAATTGCTCAAATAGTGAGCTTTTGCGGGAAAACAAAAAGAAATAATGGTACCATATATTTATTCTTATGAAGAATAAAAATGTAATAATAAAGAGGAAAATGTACACTTCATAATTCCTTTCCTGCAATCATGTTACGACACTGAGAACTAAAATGGTTAGCATAGAAGCACAATGGATGCACGTCACATGAGGTTGACCTCGCGTACCCTATCAACCGGTGCAACGGACATAGGTGTGCATACCTGTCTGATTGATTAGTGGCATTTTGTGAGTTTGCAAGCATGCATAGTAGTTGGGGCTAAGGGATATTTTGGTTCAGTTTCCTCTAAAAGCACCAAATTGGGCTCATATGTTGCTCATACCATACACTTATGATTTATGATGGATGCCAAACTTTGAGCCTTCTGGGACAGCCATATTGGACCACACATCGGAAGTGGGGCAAACTATACATAATTTTTGATCCCCCAGTATGGCGGCCATATTGGAATTGGCCAATATGGCTGTCCAAGTTCAGAATTCACGCCACTAAATGGTTTCCCCATAGGTTTACATGTTAAATGGTTGTTACAAAAAGTTCATTTCCTCGCTTATAAAGCGACTGGATTTTTCAATTTGACATTTTTCTTAAATTTCATGGGGGGGGGGGGGGGGGTTATATGATCTGTACTGGAAAAAGTATTCAGAAGTACAGATGTTATTTATATTTTTAGTAAAAGAATGGCAGAAAATAAAGTGTCTGCATGCGTGCCATGTCTCATTCTTATCTATAAGGCAGCACTTATTTTAATATATTGATTCATCATCATCCTTCGGCTGCGGAGCAGACGACCACAAGTTTTCTCCAAGCACGGCGATCTGTAGCAAGAGTGGCTATCTGGTGTTCTTCAAACATGCCTTCATTATCACCAAGTAAGCGCTGTATGTACTTTAAGTATGATGTGCTTGGACGACCAGGTCTCCTTCGGCCATGTGTTGGTATGTAAGTGGCATACATTCTAGCAGGCTCTTCTTCAGGGAGACGGAGAATATGTCCAAGGAATCTCAGCTGGCGACTTTTAACACGGTTGATAAGAGGCTCTGTTTTGGTCATGTCATAAATGGTGGTGTTCGGGACATGATCCATGCGTTTGATGTTAAGCATTATCCTGTAGCAAGAGGTAGCTAGCATAGGCATTTATTTTGCACTCCATATCTTGAGATATCACCCAGGATTCACAGCCAAAATCGTCACACAGGTGGTGCTAAATAATTTCACTTTTGTTGCCATAGCTACTTGAGGACTCCTCCACAGGTGTTCCAACTTCCAGAAAGCGCACCATGCCAATTGCCCTGGGTCTTTTAAGGTCACTTGCACCCGATGCCATCATAGAGCCCAGATATCTGAAATCCGTCACATGGCTGATGGTTTCCCCATATACCTGTAGTTTTGGGTGAGGATTGCAGTTGGCCGTCATATACTCTGTTTTGGGAACGCTAATGATGAGGCCAAGGTCCTCCGCTGCTGCAGCAGTTTTTGTCAGCTGGGTCTGAGCTCGTGGAATTGTGGTCTCAAGTAAGGGAATATCATCAGCAAAATCAAGGTCGTTTAGAACAAATGGTATTATTGAAAATTGATTCAATAAATCGTCTAATATCAATACACCCGTAAGTCCCAAAATATAAATAATTTAGTGGTTTTCGGTCAGTAATTATTTGGTCATCTCTAAAAAGATTTAGTGAGTTCACACGCTCACCATAGGCCGGTGAACGCTCACCATAGGTTCTGATACAATACATGTATTGTGTTCATCGGTTAAGCATGAGCGGGCAATTTGACTATGAATAAGGTTGCGAGGTTTTAGAACTGAAGTAAAATAAGATAGGGAGGTCAAGGACAACTAAACAATAATATGTTATTATTGGCCAACTGGTATTTGGACAATTCAGTCATGGATGATTAATTCAATAGTTACATGCTGTCACTTGGAGGCGCTGTAGTTAATGTCCCTATTCTACCACTTGTGTTGTATGAATCATTCAAATGAGCTTTTTCCATCGTTCCCTGGATTGCCGTGACTTTGAGACAAGGTAGCGTCTTTTAGCCTCATCCCTCTCAGACTTTAGCTGATTGGTCTTGTCGGTCACCCAGTTTGGCATGCCATGAGTTTCACGTTTGCCAACAACTTTCTCAGCTGCTTCTGACACTGCTTTCTCAAGCTGTTCGTATCTCACAGTTATTGGTGTGGATGTCGTTGCACTCGAGGATTTTGAATCTGTTTGGTAGCTCAATCTGAAATAGCTCTTTTGTGGCAGCAAAACAGAGAACAGAGAACCATAACTAGCTGCCTTATGCCCCCCCCCCCCCCTGCTTTAATCGTCCTGATATCCAGTAGTTATGATTTTTTATTAGAAATCCAAAACAGTAAACACTATTGTACTATCAAAAATGCTTAAAACTTCCATGTTTACTGGATCTCGCAAACTAATTTAAATCGCTAAATTTATTTAAGTTGCTTCGCCTTACAATCAGAATTGAATAATCATTTTGACTGACTGAATATATAAAACAAACTTCCATAATACGCCTACATAAGATCTGTAACTTTATAAAACTAGTCATTTTTTAAAAATATTTATTTATTATCTTTTTTATTGTTGCTGATATTATTGTGTATGGTTTTGTATTTGGTCTGGAATTTAATAAAATGTAATAAAGGTTTTTGTTTCAAATACATTTGATACATATTGTCAGTCATAGACTAGTGATAAATGTGTGCTTTGATTGAATATTGGATGCTGTAATACTCGTCCCCCCGTCCATTGAAATAAATGTTTCAATTTTCCATGTGTGCTTGTCCCACGTAATACTGTGCTAACACCCCTATGTAGTATAATGGTACGCTCTAGAATTTCCCCAGACAATGCATATTGTGTAGAGAAGCACATGACAAAATAGTGATTGAATCTCACCAACTTTTTATTCATGAGACCGTTAGGCCATTGCCTAACACAAGAACAAACAATACATAGTCTTATAACAAATAGGCTATTGCCTTACTACAAGAACAAACAAAGTCTTTATAACAATCAATAATACATGTTTACAAGATTCTCAAACAATTTTGGCATTTCCCATGCTCCCATCCATTTTTGTTGAAATGCCACTGTAATGACAGTTATGCAGTAATTAAATTTTAAGCAACGAGCTTGTGAACCGGAACAACCTGCAAGGACCAACTCATATAAGCGGTATTGGGCAATTTTGACAAACAATGAGTTTAGTGAGCTAGTGTTCTGGAACAACCTGCTATTGGACAAAACTTGACAAGATTCAGCTGATATTGGACAAACTCCTTCAAAAGGACATGACAGCATCGAGCCGGGGAGGCAAGGGATCCCCGAGGGGTCACACCGGGCATCACACCTCCTAGATAGTATCTCTAGCGAAATGCTATCCTGCGACCCCCCTGACCTCGCATCCCAGACTCAATCCTCCATAGGTATCAGCAATATGAGACTACAAACAAGACCCTGATTACAGGGCGTTAAGCCGTTCCCATCTCTTATCCTTTGGTGGAGGGTGGGAGGCCAAACCGATCTCATGAAAATCAAAGTAGCGAATGACGACCACAGTCCCAAAAGCACGTAGCCACGCCATGTACAAGCCGAGCCGTGTACCACCAAACCACAAACCAAGCGCGTCGCGCAGCCTCGCGTTCAAAGGATGCCGCCCGGAAAACGCATAAATCCTCCCTCATCAGGACATGACCTATGCATAACCGGTCGCCGACCGTGCTCAGAGTAAACAACCTGAACGCGGTCGATGACCCTTGCCGCCTACCTGCAGGTCATATGCTCTCATACAACTTGATTTACACGTGAAGGGTGTATGTATCTGTGCTGGGCTAACTTCCCACACACAATTCGGTAAATGTAAACAACAGCCAATCGATCTACGATTGGGGTCTTGTGGCTGCTATTAAAACCTGCTAGTTAGCGGACCAAAAGGGCCAAAAAAAATATCATATGGTATAAAAATCATATGGTATCATATGTGGGCGATTCCACGGTAACACGCGTTACATTTTAGCGCGCCATTCTTTATTCTTCACTCTATAACTGTAAAAGTAATTTGAATGAAGTTTTCATCTTTTGTATTATAATACCCAAGGCTAGATCCTCATGCTAACACCAATATGAAATATTAGCTCATGTTAATGTAAGACCGCTCCGAATATCGGTAACACGCGTTACGAAAAAAGACGCACTAAAAAAAATCCCAACTTTGTTTTGCTTGTGTTTTTAAACTAACCAACCTACAATCAATTGGTCACTACTCTAAGCAAGTACCTTTCTAAGGTTTATAAAACTGGAATAATAACAAGAATTAAAGTTCTCACTTTTTTTGTAAAATGCAAAATAGTCGGTAACACGTGTTACGGTAACACGCGTTACACTTTGTCCAGCCATTATTTACTAGCAATAGATTCTTTATTTAATTTCTAAATTAAAATTAATTTTGACTTTGGCAATTGAACTAACATATTAACCATAAATAGTGATAAATAACACTTTAAAAATTGAGGTTTTAGCACGTTTTCCTGAGTATGAGTTTGGTAACACGCGTTACGACATTTTGATGGCTTATTGTAGAGTGGTGGTTATGAATGTATCTAATTGTTTACTATTTTTAAATAGGGCCTAACTAGTAGAATTAAAATTATAATAATAATAATAAAATATTAATAATAATAATAAAAAGACTTATATAGCGCATAAAGCAACGGCATCAAAGCGCTGTACATGTACAACCATAAGACTATACACAATATACTACAGGCTACCATATATTTTTTAAATCATTATAAAAAAGTCATAAAAGTCTTAAATTTAAAAAGCGAGGGAACGTCATAAATACAGCAACAATATGGAGGTGACAACCATTTTAGGTGCCATTTTCTTTAATGCAGACGACTTTAGACCGTTTTTCTACATAGTCCCTGCTATTTAACGGCGACAAGATAACCGGCTAGAGAAGCAGATGCATTTGAGCTGTACTGTTTCTAGTTTTTCGCAAAAGACGGCTAATATCTTTAAAACCTGCAAGAGAAGGTCAAGGGTTACGATTGCAGTGCATTGTGTGCACATTTTAGAGTCGAAATAGTGTGCAACTGATCGAGATTATGTGATGGTCAAGACAACTTAATATTTTCAAACTTAATATTAAAATTGTAATGTTTTAATTTAATTCACACCAAAAAGATTGTGTGCTCGCGTTGCAAAATTTCTTCTGTCCCATTGTAGCCTTAAATATTCCATAATGCCTGTGATAATGTTAAGGGGCAAAAGCGCTTTCGTGATAATATATCATCATCCTTCGTCTGAAGAGCAGGCGACTAGAAGTTTTCTCTATGTACGAAGGTCTTCAGCAAGAGTGATTATCTGTCACAGTCGTTCTTGAATCATGCTTTCATTGTCCACTATTACGTGTTGTATATATCATGTAGGTCAAATATGATGTACATTGACGACCAGGTCTTCTATGGGCGACCAGGTCGTGCAAGCCTAACCTTCGCAATTGGTATATGTAGGTGGCATACATTACTCTTCATCAAGGATTCTCAGCTGGCGGCACTTTACACGGTGGATAAAAGGTGGATAAAAGGCTCTGTAAGTTGGCCATGTCATAAATTGTGGTTTGAAGCATGATCCGTGCGTTATTTAACACTTTCCACGCGGCAGGCGTCTGCAGACGACATTCCAAAATTTCACAAAATGTTAAAAATGACATATTGCATTGAATTTCAATACCCTCTTTGGAATCACCATGAGAAAAGCATTGAAAGAAATACAAACAAGCCTAGTCTTGGTTATCCTTGAGGTAAACTTTCCCAAATGCACACCATGCTAAGTCCTGCATATTTTAAGGTCACTTGCGCCCGATGCTATAATAGATCCACAGATACCTGAAATCTGTGCCATAATAGACCCACAGATACCTGAAATATGTGCCATAATAGACCCAAGATACCTGAAATCCGCCACATATGGCTGATAGCATACCAATATACCTGGAGTGTAAGGTGAGGACTGCATCAGTTGGCAGTCATCTATACTGTTTTTGGATACGCTAATTAATGATGAGGCCAAGGTCTTTTGCTGCTGTAGCAGTATTTGTCAGCTGAGCTCACATAATTGTGGTCTCAAGTAAGGCGAAGTCATCTGCAAAATGTAGGTCGTTTTAGAACAACGGCAGGATGCCGTCTCAAGGAAAGTAGATGTGTCACAACTCCTCAGTCAAGATCACATGCAGCCTTCTTCAATAATTGTAGTCTTCAAATATTGCAACAAGGAATGAAGCCAGCATGTAATGTACCCTGTTGCACTCCAGTGGAGACAGCGGAGACTACTACCACTGGATAGCTTAGTCAGCATGCCATGCGATTTCAGTTTGCCATACACTTTATCAGCGGCTAGAGGATAAACTTTAGGTGTCTGTTTCTACAGACATGCAAAAGACGGCTAATATCTTAAAAGCCTGCAAGAAATTTACGGCAGAAGCTAAGAATGTGGTAAAAAGTATGGCATAACACAATAAAGAAAGTATTTTCTTGTGTAGCTGGAGCACTGATCCGCCCTCGTAATCAAACACATGCCCGGTTATTTTGGCCCGGTTGGGCAAGCTATACGAGTGATCAGCGCTGATTAGCTCTGCTCCGGGGAAACTTATTTAGCCCGTAGTTAGGACTATTTACCCTATCAATCGGTAAAATGCGATAAAAACATCCAACAGCACATTTGTTTGCGTCCATCTTGTGTGTTTTTCAGGCATGTGTGCAAAACATATGCACTTTTTTACAAAACTAGGCAGCACAATTAGTCCTCTTTAAAATACGCAAATTCCCTACCTAATTTACCCATAATGACAATGATCAGTAGAGAGCTACTCCTGGGGAACTATTGCAGTAGACTATAAGGGTGATGAAATGGATGGTTGGTTGGTTGGTTCCTGTCATGACTGACAGCTCGTGACCTCGCAGATACTGCGCCGCAGATGATGATTTTCAGCAAAGGAGTAACAATCACAGAGAGGGAGTCCATTAATAGATATTATTTGGTCCATCAGGACCAAGATCTGCCTTTCTTTCTCTTCCCTTCAATCATGCCTTGCATAATAACCTTCTCTAAGTTGTTACCCTTGCGTCTCGTCGTCAGATGTGACCAAAGTAGCTCAGCATATGGGTGTTCACAGAGTGAAGAAGTCGTTTAGACTATCTACCACCTTAATAATCTACCATCTTAAGAAATAATAGTACAAGCAAAGCATGAACATGATGAAGGTGCATAGAAGGAACACACATGTTAGAAACAGGGTGGGAATAATAGGGATTGAATAAAAATAGAAAGGAAGATTGCATCCGTGCTACGTCCATGATATAGCAAAAGGCTAAAATTCAAATACTAATGAAAATGAACAACAACTCAATTCAACGCTATCCTATAATCGATCCCATCACATTAAATCATCAACAGTTTATTGGTATCTATGATCAATGATGCGTCTCATGCTCGTAGCAATTTCTGATTAGCTGTCTAATTTCACTGAACGCTGTTTCTACAGAGCTCTCACCGCTTTTTAGCCGGCTAATCTCTCTACATTATCCTACTTTTTAAGGATAATTTAAATGATTATAAATCCGTCTAGGCACCAAACATGAAAGATGACTATCTTTCAGTCTAGGCACCCTCTTGCCTCACTGTGTACTGGCTATCGATGCTTTTGCATATACCGCTTCTCAATCCTCAGGTATGAACTTTTGTTTTCACTCAGAAAATGTATTGACAAAGCTCTGAAACTTGCGCTGCAAATAATGTCCGATGTATATTCTTTCGTTGTCAAAAAATGCCTAAATCACAAATACAAACACCTCTGTCCATACTTACATATCATATTTTTACACTGATTTGGGTGACCGTTGTATCCCGGCGTTGTATGGACCCTTTACCTGCTCGTTTCCCAACTGTATGGGATCATTACATTTTGGCTGGCCCTTACCATACCAGTTTGTTCCTGTCATTAGCGTACCTCCCGGGTGGTCATGTGCCACCCCAACGGCTTTGACCGGGAAGGCCAGCTCAATTGGCTAGGGCAAAAAACTACAAGCCGTTGATTGGTGAACATTTGTGAAAATTGTTGACAAGGAGTGATTTTGACCTTTTAGTTCAACCGCCATTTAAAAGGTGTCCATGGAAACCACTCAAAACATTATCATCAACATATATATAATTGCAGATCATAACATTATAAAACAGGTATTTCTGCCCATAAATGTCTATTTTTGATAGTTTCCATGGTAACAAGTAATAAGCAAAGCACAACTGGCACAACCAACCCATCTAATATTATCCACCATGTTATAGAGAACATACTTGTGAAATATCGGGGTATAAATGTCAAATATAGTTGATTAAGAGCAATTTTACAGGTATTTTCCCTTGAAAATGTCTGTTTTTGATGGTTTCCATGGTAACAAGCAATAACCAAATTACAAATGGTACAACCAATCCATCTGAAATTAGGCAGCATGTGATAGAGAACATATTGGTGAAATCTCAGGGTATAAATCTCAAAAATAGTTGATTTAGAGCAATTTTACTAAATCTACTATGTTTGAATGGCGGCCATTTTGAAATCCAAGATGGCCGCCGCACCATTGCTCGAAAAACGTGGGTTCCTTGATTTTTGAAATCAGCGCTTAAAAACACTCCTTTAAGCTAATTTTAATTCTGCCTGCCAGTAGTGAACATCTTTTTCACACCCGATTCACTATAATAGTGTTTTACCAGCAACAGATTGGTGAAAATGGTTGAAAAATGAGTGATTTTGACATATATTTCGTCAAACCGCCATTGAAAAAGTTTCCATGGATACCACTCAAAATTGAAATGCAAATTTCTCATCCAAATTATGTATAATTGCAGATGATACTAAAAGCAATTTCATGATGAATAGATGACAAAAACCTCCAAATAAGAGTGATTTTAGAGGTATTTTTGCCCAAAAACGTCTATTTTTGATGGTTTCCATGGTAACAAGTAATAAACAAAGTACAACTGGCACAACCTATCCCCCTACAATTATGCACCGTGTTATAGAGAACATATTGGTGAAATTTCATGGTATGAATCTCAAAAATATTTTATTTAGAGCAATTTTACTAAATCTCCTATATTTGAATGGCGGCCATTTTGAAATCCAAGATGGCCGCCACACCATTGCTCGAAAAATGTGGGTTCCTGGCTTTTTGAAATCAGTGCATCAAAACACCCCTATATGACAATTTTCATGCTTCCTGCCAAAAGTGAACATCTTGGCCATTTTT
Organism: Ophiura sarsii; assembly: GCA_035610835.1. Lineage (NCBI taxonomy): Eukaryota > Metazoa > Echinodermata > Ophiuroidea > Amphilepidida > Ophiuridae > Ophiura > Ophiura sarsii. Next base: position 3,040,516 of record CM069446.1, on the reverse strand, counting down.
TGTTACATATCCGCTCCACTAATACATGTATACAAAATATGTTAAGATTAAAAACAGAAAATTAAAATCCGCAATAGGAAATATACAAGACGGAGTGTAAAGACAAAGCAATTGCACATGGAGACAGTTATAAGTGATACGTCATTTTAAACAAATGTGTCTTTAGATTGGATTTGAAACAGCCGATTGTCTGAGGAGCACGGAGCGCAAGTGGCAGATTGTTCGATAGTCTCGGTGCAACACGCGAAAAAGATCTGTCATAAGTCTTTTTCCTACTAACTGATTCCTGAAGTAGGTATTGAGAGGCAGATCTCAGTGTTCTTTGGGGTTTGTACTCTGAGAGCAGATCAGCAATGTACGCAGGGGATTGGCCATTTAAAGCTTTGAAAGTCAGAAGCATTGGTTTGAAGAGTATCCTCTGACGGATTTGCAACCAGTGCAGCTGGCACAAAACCGGTGTAATATGATTGCGCTTTTTGGTCAGGCTCACAAGTCTGGCCGCTGAATTTTGGATTCTTTGAAGTTTGTTGAGTTCTTTGTCCGGAAGGCCATATAGAATACTGTTACAGTTGTCGAGACGAGACGATATGAAGGCATGTACAAGCTTCTCAGTATTTGCTGCATCAAGGTATCGCCGAAGTTTTCCAATTCTATGAATAGCGTAAGAGGCACTCCTGTACAAACTATTGACATGATTGGTCATACAAAGGTTACTGTCGAGAATAACACCGAGGTCGCGCACGGTTTTGGACGGAGTTATAGTGGAATCCCCGATCTTAATATCAATGCCAGTACTAAGGTTCTTGGCAAAACGGGAAGACACGTGCAGCAGTTCGGTCTTGGCATCATTTAGCATCAGTTTGTTGGCAGCCATCCAGAAACGAATTCCTCGATAAATTTTTCTACTTTTGCTATCTCACTATCGCGATTAGATGGTTTGATTACGACGTATATATGTGTGTCGTCAGCATAAGAGACGCTTGAAAGTCCATGCTTGTTTATGATATCTTCGATGGGAGCCGAATAGATGACAAATAATTCAGGACCTACAACAGAGCCTTGAGGTACTCCCCCAGTCCAGCCATGTTGGATTTGATATTTCACCATCAATAATGATTGATTGTTTTCGCTTCTTCAAGTAGTTTGAAAACCACTTGTATACCATTCCAGTGACAACATATCTGATACTGAGTCTTTTGAGCAATATTCTATGGTCAACGGTGTCGAAAGCAGCGGACAAATCAAGTAATACCAGTGTAGCTTCATCATGGTCATCAACAGCACGAAGTAAGTCATTTGTCACCCGGACTATTGCGGTTTCAACACTATGAAAACGTACGCTGATTGATTCTTTGTGTGGAGATCATTGTCATTGATGTAGCGTTGAAGCTGATTGATTGCTGCACGTTCTATCACTTTCCCTACAAAACGGAAGATTCGATACAGGTCGAAAGTTTTTAAGTTCTTCCACATCAAGATTAATCTTCTTCAGGAGAGGCGTGACAAGTGCTTGTTTCAACTTGATTGGGAAAATACCGGTTTGCAATGACGAGTTGACAATGTTTGTTATTGAAGGAAGCATCTCGGGAAGATAGTCCCGTTGATCAGACTTGCTGGTAAAGGATCCAATGGACAAGTCTTTACGCGAGATTTCTTGATAATATTCAACACTTCGTCACAGTCCAACAGCCTGAAGTGATTGAAGTTACTGGCACTCACCGTTTCTGTCACAATGACAGGTGTTTTACCCAGAGTATCAGCAGACGTATCTAACGCAAATCTGATTTTTTCATCAAAGTACTTGCTGAAACGATTGGCTAGGGCTCTCTGCGATGTATGGGAAGGGAGAGCTTTGGAAGGTTTAAACAGAGAGAGCTGATTAACCAGTTGAAACAATTGCCGTGAATCACAAGCGGATACCTTATCACAGTGGCATTCAGTCTTTGCTTTGTCAAGATCTTTTTTGTATTGTTGGCACTGATCGCGAAATGCAATGTGGTCAACGGTCTGTTTGGTTTTCTGCCACTTGTAACAAGGGGCCCGTGTAACAAGGGGCTTTCGGACGTAACGAGATCATCGTGCGTGTCTTGAGAGGAGCATGTTTGTCCAGAAGTCCACTGAGGCTGCTGTTGAATGATTCAACTATCCAATCAACATCGTGTGTTGCTGTGTTATCTCTTAACGAGCTCAAAGAACTAACAACTTCCTCGCGAAAAATTGAAGCGTTGATGCCACGAAGCTGGCGAGATTTAATACAACGCTTGGTGAGAGGTGGACGCGAAATTAAAATGTCTCCCATAACAGCAGAATAATCAGATGGTAAATCATGCTTGACAGTAACATTTGAAACAGTATCCAGAGAATCTCGAGTAATAAAAAGATCCAACATATGTCCGTCCTTGTGAGTTGGCTCACAAACATGTTGTTTTAAGCCAGCAGAAAGCAAGAGATCGTTCATTGATTTTGCTCCTCTGCAATCAGTGACATCCATATGGATATTGAAGTCGCCAGTTACAAGGTGGCCAAGTGCAAGTGTGGCTGTTTCGTGAAGACAAGAGAAATCATCAAAGAATTGGTTGGTTAACACCACGGAACTAGGTCTATACATTACAAATAGTTGTAGAGCATCTCGACAACCATTTGATAAGGATAGTTCCAAGCATTCAAATGTGTTGAACTTGTGAGGTGCATACTTGATATCATATCCCTTGCGTGCAATAATACATATGCCACCACCGTTTTTGACGAATCTTGGTAACTGGTGAATAACGTGACCAGGCTTCTGTGATGGCTAAAATATCCAGGTTTTGGCTGATAATAAGATCACAGACATCGGCACACTTGTTCATCATGGAACGCGAATTCCATGTTGCAATCCGGCTTTTAAGAATAACCCGATTTTTTGAAGCGCCGGTAGAACTACATGGTAGGTATAATGTTTATCAAGTTTTTTGATCGAGCCGTAGGCCTATTTGTGTTAACTCGATTACCTTTATCGACACGATTAGTGACGCAAACTTGAATTGGCCGGCGTTTATTTCTACCGCCTCTACAACCTCTTTTAAGGCATGTTCAGACAGGCATAAATGATCGGCGTAAATTTAGACCCTACAGCAATTAAAATTCCACAATTAATCCCTCTATTCCGGACAGTTACCCACACGGTACTAAATTCAACGTTACTCTTAAGTTTTCCGACAAAGTTAACACGACAATCGCAGGGGGCTCACGAGTAAATATCGGAAGTACACCCTTTGACCTTTGACCGATGACAACCGCGCGAGTTGTAAGGCCTATTAAAAAAGTTCCATGTTTCCCTGTTCCCGCAACAACAACAAAAATAATAATAATAATAATAATCTTTTTTAGAGCTTTATTTAATTGGTCACCTAAACAGCATCAATTGACCCCTACCTGACTCCTTGAGTGACCTATAGATGAGGTGACCGTTGTTTACATCAGTAGTGTTTACAAATTGATTAGCGCCTGGTCTAAAGACATGCTAGAGGTACTAGTCCATGACTACTGCATACATTACTATATGAAAGCAAAACACACATCACTGAGCGCCAATTTTAAAAGCACATGCCCTTATGGTGCGCACGCAAACCGCCGAGCAACCAGATTTAGTACCTGGTCTCTCATTGTGCTTAGGGATGCATACCATGACTACTGCACTATTACACCGTAAGCATGGTAAGTAATGATCAATCAAGTGTGATTTAAAGCACCGTTCCCTGTAAGGTGCGCACGCAAACCGCCGGGCACTACGTCACCGGTCACACCATCTATATCATGCCCAAGTAAAATATTATCTTGGTTTGTTGAAATAATTTAGAAATCCATTCATTAATTCAAGACACATACAGTTTTGAATTATTTTTAACATTTGAAAAATACCTAAATTCAGTAAATAATCATTCAATAGGGGAAGAGCGGTGTTGACTGTAACATAATAAAACACTGATTTGTAAATGTTTGTATATATTTATTTCATTTTTTGTTTATTTTTGAAATTGAGTTACACAAATTATAACTGCTGTTTTGCATGTTATGTTAAATAGCATTCAAAACCTATTTGTCGTTTTATCCATCATTCATAAATGAAACATCTTTCTTTACCAGATCACAGGCATGCATAGGCTACAAACAACAATATGATTTTATTTGACCCAAATTGAAGAGAAAAAATTATATATGCAAACATTTAGTTACAAATCTTCACAGTGTTACCGTATATCATTTTACAGGCAACACGTCTATTGCACAAATAATAACAATGGGGACGAGAAGAAGGGGAGAAAAGAGAGAAAGAAAGGGGAAGGAGAGGGAGAAAGAGAAGAGAAAGGGGGAGGAGAGGGAGAAAGAGAAGGGAAATGGGAAGGAGCGGGGAAAGGGGAAGGAGAAGGGAAAGAGAAGAGAAATGGGGACGAGAAATTGTTCATGTAGTACATTTACTGTGCGATTTTTTTTGAACTGTGCGAATTTTTTTGCTAAGGTCGGATTAGTTAACACGGGTGCCGTCCACACGGTCACTACTCGCAAGTTTACATGGACAGTCGTTAATCCGATCTTACTCTATACGAATTTACGCCTGTCTGAACGCAGCTTTAGATTGATTTGCAATATTGAGTTCTTTCAATTGATTGTATAGATGAGGTGACCGTTGTTTACATCCAATGTTTATCAACAAACGCAACGGGCGAAGGGACTGGACTGTCGATACACGCTTGAGGGAACAGCATATGACTACAACACTGTCCGCTATGCCGTATTGCCCTTTATAATGCTTTGGCGCGAGTATTATAGTCCAATACGCAAAAATATGGTGAAATTCAGGAGACCACTTATTAAAACTCGCCCATTGCTTGTGTATTGGATTTCGATCACGACAGGAGCATGCGCAGATGCGATTTTTGTGTAAGTGGTCTGTGATTTTGTCAATATTAGATTTTTACTGTGATTTGGTCGATCTGCATTAAATGCAAAAAGAAACAACGCCCCCGGGTGGACTCGAACCACCAACCTTTCGGTTAACAGCCGAACGCGCTAACCAATTGCGCCACGGAGGAGGTTATTTACTAGGCTGTTTTGGTTTGTCATGTTCACCCGTACACTTCCCCGCACACTCTCTTTGCAAAGACGGGCATCGTTTTTCTCAAATGTTGCCTGCATATTGTTGTTGCTGTCTACTTAAATCCATGTGCTGTCTGTTGAACTTGGAACCAACGTTTAATTTGAACTGTCTATTTTCAATAAAAAAAATACTCCAATACGGGAAAAAATTCACAAAAGCTCACAGACAACAAATAAGCACATCATTTTACTCGACCTAGAATTTCAAACCTACAAATTTGGCGTTCCGAAAATATCGATGATGTGAGTGACGTCATTTAATGAGCGGCGCCCTTCACGAATTAGCTCATTAGCATAATTTATGTCCGTGAAATGTACAATGCTGTTTGATAAGTGGAGACTGATGTGAACATGTATGCAGCACTGATGAGGGCGCAAAAATAGATATATAAGTGGCATAAATTAAAGCCAAATCAATTAAGGAAATATTTTCAAAAAAGTGTTGCTCCGGTAACACATGTTACCATTTTGAGAGTAAGAAAAGTAGAATTTTTTCATAGTAAACATTAGTCAAATGTTGTAACAATTTTTTCCTGAGCCTTTGCATGAGCTTTGATCAACATAAAGGTAAAAATAAATCTTTTGGAGCAATTTTCAGTTTTTTTGCTCCGTCACATTTTCATGGTATCGCCCATGTGTATTGCATGGGTGGCTGGTATTGCTAACTTGTCACATATGAGTATAACATCGGTATAACATGGGTTTGTTGTGTGTATATGGGTGTCTTATGAATGTCTCAGGTGTATCACATGGGTGTCTCATGGGTATCATATGTGTATCCCCCCCCCCCCCCCCCCCCCCCCCCCCCCCAGCACAACCCGAATGATTTATCAATCAGCCTACACACGCAAATTAAGCAACAATGCAGTGGTCCACCTGGATCAACTGGGATCGATAGCCCTGACGCATACAACTACATGTTTTCTTTGCCATTTTACAACTATCTAACTTTAACATTTATGTATTGACAACCGTTTCTGGTTCGACTAGCCATTGAACAAAGTGCTCAATACCGTAAACGGTAGAGCGTATAAAAAAAATGTAAGCTTCATTTGGAAGTTTCTGCAATCATGTTACGACACTTGTATCTCAAATGGTTAAGTGAAAGCAAAACTTGGTGCGTAGCCCTGTATGCATTTGTAGGGGAATTGTGCATGGTTTAGCGCGTATCCATCGTGGACGGCTTAGGTTGTCAGAGGAATTCAAATGACATATGACCCATGAGAGACCCATGTGATCCCCATGAGACACCCTATGTGACCCCTTATATTTACATTTGATACCCATGTTTACTCTTAAAATGATTGATTAAATAGACTGTCTATCTGTGAGTACTGGAAAGAATCCAACAATCCAACTTTGAAAAAGCAATTTCATGACAAAATAAGATCACTTACCTAATTGATCAATAGTAAAAGGTAATTGATCAATAGTAAAAGGTAAAGCACTGACTCCTCCTTTTCCTTTCAAAAAAGGGAAGAGGAGAAACTCTTAATTAATGTTACTTGGTGTTACTTGTCTAATTTCAGGTTAACAGCCTTCGTTCTACGGGTTATCAGTGCTGCTAAAGGAGTGGTGAATGGAGTTGATTATGATAACAGAATGATATGCGAGGGTTTGGAGTGGTTGTCTGAAATACAGAATGCTGATGGCTCTTTTGATTTTACTTATAAGACATGGCATGGCAGTAGCTTCATGGTAGGTTCATTTGATTACAGGTTAATTAATGCATATCAATTGTTACACCTCAAGTAGGGTCTGGCGGATGGTTTTTTTTCTTTCGTTTTTTAATTATTTTTTTTTATACAAAATTCAAAATGTTAGTAAAAAAATTACCTCAAAGAAAAAATGGGTCGGCTGGGCCCAAGGAACGAATAGCAATCATAATACCCCCCCCCCCAAAAAAAAAAATGAAAGGATCTGCAAGTCATGCAATCTAAATGTCATCAAAGATTAATTTAACTTCATTATGAAATGCCCGCTCTATTAGGATATGTGTACTAAAATGATCTCTGAAATTGGTGAAATATATGTATCCCACAAAATGAGCGTAAAGTCGAGGCGAAGATGTTGCTGAATTGAGGCAGCATAGCATATTTTTGATTTGCCGTTTAAATTGTTGTTGGTATGGAACCATGGTCCCTTCTATTTTAGGGGAATTCTGAAATAGCAGTATGTATTGTTATTTTAAGAGTATTACCAGTCATGCCAGGCTATTTATTTTATAATCCCGCTATGATAAAAGGGCTTGGTCCATACTAACAATAAAAGGCAAAAATCAATAACATGCTATCCTAGCTCAATTCAGCAACATCTTCGCCACGACTTTACGCCGATTTTGGGGGAGCAGGTCACATTATGACAATGATATCTTCTTGACTATTATTGAGGGTTAGGGCTTTTGCCAGGGCTCAGACACTCATTGTTATAGAACAATTAAACTCAGCGACGTAATGAATATACAATGACTATATTACCACCCCTTTTGCTGATGATTTCAACCTCATTACCACCAACAACAAAAACTCACCAACGTATTTTGTCTGAAATATCTTCTTGGACCAAATCTATGAATCTCAAGCTCAAGCCTGTGAAGTGTAAATCCCTTTCTATTGTTAGTGGCAAACCCACCCCAATTGGGCGATAATGAGGTTAATTCCATCAAAGAGGATCCCCATAAATTTCTGGGTTCACATTTATCATTCTCAGGTAAGCAGGAAGATGTGTTTGACCATGTCAGGACTCATATCTGCACCCGGCTTGAACGGATCGATACACTTTTGGTTAGAGGAGAGTACAAGGTTAAGATCTACAAAAACTATCTCCTCCCATCTTGTCGCTTTATTCTCACAGTCCACGACATCACTAAAACACATCTTCATGCTCTCGATTCAATTGTTCACAGGTACTTGAAGAGTTGGTGTGAGATTGCTAGATCAGGAGCCCCCGATATTTTACACATTCCCCACCTCACTGACATAAAATCAATATATCAACTATATCTCGAATCCCATGTTTCTGCTCACTTATTGTCAAGGCGTAAAGCTGATTCAAACGTTAACCATCAGGCGCGTGCCCAGAGGGTTAAAAAAAGAGGGGAGGGGAGAGGAGAGGAAGAAGGGAGGGGGAGGAGGAGGGGAGGGAAAAGGAGAGGCCGGGAGCTTTTATTAGTGTCTCTCACTTTATCTCTACGTCTCTGAACCATGTGAATGTTTTATAACGAAAGTAAATATTGATAGAAATGAGAGTTTTAGGTCATCCAGGCAAGTTAAAACCCAACAGCTCGGCCCTCTGAATCACCAGTGGCGTAACCAGGGGGACAGCCTCCCCCCTCCCCATTGGCAAAAGAGTAAAAAATAAAAAGGAAGATAAGGAGGAAGGGCAACAAGCATTGACAGTGCAAGCGGGCAGTGGGCACGGTGGGGACGATGCCCCAAATATCCAAAGAAGCCATTTTTTTGCGCAAATTAGTTTTTAATGTTTCATTATTCAAGCTTAACAACATGATTTTAGGAACGTTTTCTGGACCATTTGAATGAAAAAAACTAGAAATGTTAGCGCGCTTTGCGCGAGTTAGATTCAATGTTTCTTTATTCAAGTTATAAAAAGATGACTAAAGAAACATTTTTCTGGACCATTTTAGTTTAAAAAACTGACAGTTTGCACGTTCAGGAACGTTTTTCTGGAGCTTTTTAACAAGATGGCTTCAAGAACTTTTTTCTAAACCTTGATTTTTACAATAGCACATTTTTTCGCGCTCCGCGGGAATTTTTATTTTTTATTTTGTGTTAATCAATTTCAACAAGATGGCTTCATAAACGTTTTTGGAACCTTTTTAGTATTAAAATGGACATTTTTTTTCGCGCTACGCTTGCATTAGTTTCACTGTTTATTAGTATTATTCAAGCTTAACAAGATGGCTTCAATCACTTTTTTCTAAACCTTTATTTTTACAATAGCAAATTCTTTGCGCGCTCCGCGCCAATTATTTTTTTACTTCTTTGTTAATCAATTGGAAGAAGATGGCTTTAGAAACGTTTTCTGGACCTTTTTAGTGTTAAAATAGACCTTTTTGGTGCGCTACGCGCAAATTTGTTTCATTTTAATAATTATTAGTCAAGCTTAACAACCTCGCGTCAGGAACGGTTTGCTAAACCTTTCGTTTTACAATAGCCAATATGTTCGCGCTGCGGGAAATTCCTTTTTAATTTATTTGCAATTTCAAACCCTTACGCCGTGTGGTTTGCTTTTGCAAAATTGAAGGGAAAACAAATCCAATTTCGAATGGTATTTAGTGATTAGAAATGAAATTAATACTTCAATAGAATATTGGACAAAATTACACACCAAATCGCACCAAATGGGGGCACATCCCACCTCAGAAATTACTGAAACCTGGATTAGTCATATCAAAAACCTTGTTGTCCAAGTTGACATGCTTCGCATTGCTATCCTGGAAAAATCTGACCACCTCTGGAAGTCATATATTTTTAATCTTCCAAAAGGTATCATGAAATTTATGCTTAACTCTTTTCTGGATTCACTCCCTACCAAAAACAATCTGAGCCGTTGGGGTAAAAGAACCAACATCAAATGTGACCTCTGTGGCTACAAAGAAACACTTCACCATGTTTTAAATAATTGTAAAACCATGTTAGACCAAGGTCGGTACACCTGGCGTCATAACTCTGTTCTCCGCATAATCCTGGACACCTTTAGTGATGTTAGTGATCCCTCATGGAAGTTTTTCTGTGACCTTCAAGGGGCTATACAAATTGCCGGGACCACAATTCCGCCCGACATCCTCCCTACCCAACAAAGACCGGATCTTGTCCTCATCAATCAAGGCACAAAGTCGATTATTATTTTTGAACTCACTATTCCGTTCGATCGTAACAACAATTCTGCTCATGATCGCAAACTCAATAAAAACGCTGGCCTTGCCAGTGATCTGCGAGAACAGGGTTATGACACCAAGCTCATATGTGTTGAAATTTGTTCCAGAGGCCTTATTTCAAATTCAAATAAGAGTTCCCTACAATCCATTTTCCCCCTTCTTTCCACCAGCAAAAAAATGAGGACACGGGCGTCTACTAAAATGTTAAAATCCTTGAGTCAGCGTGCAATAACATGTTCCTATTCTATTTTCTATTCCAAATATGACAAACAATGGTCATCGAGCATGAATTAATTATATCTTGCTTACTTAGTGCAATATCCTCAGTCCTCTCAGTGTTTTTTTCTGGGCACATTTCATTGCTATATTTTTATATTAATGTTTAGTACAATACTCTTATTATGGAAAGCAGGCTTTCCTGACCCTTTTGGTCCTTTTATCCCACAATTTTAAATTGGTATCCATTTCCAGCTTTGTATGTTTTCATTTGTATGTGTCTGATCGTAATGTATTTGTGCAATGCCTGCGGATGATGGTGAAAGGCCCATCGCCAAATACATCCTCTTGTATGGCTTTATATGTTTACTTTTCAATGTTTTAAATAAAATTGGAATGCTTTAATAAAAAATGAATATTGAAAAATATACGTCATTTGTAGAGTCGAAAATTGAAAGTACCAGACGATGGTGGACACGAACGGCCGTCCAAAAAGTTACGCTTCTATTATTTTATTAGGTCAATGGTCAGGAGGCTATACCGCTAATGTGTGCTGACCTTTGACCTAATGAAAGTAATAGATGCTTAACTTGTAGATATGACAAACTATTCTTTTTATGGCTCGTGGCATCCATCTGAACAATTTGAGACCATTTTCATTGAAATAAGAGCATTTTGAGAATTTGACCACATTGCAAAAGAAATGAGGCAAAATTTGACCTTTGACCTATTTTGCCCTACATCTCGGAAACTAAGCATCGGGTGGAATACAACCATTTCCTTTTTTGCTCCTTATGGTCTCAGGAAGAGTTTGATATGCATTTCATTACAATCAGACCATTTTTATATTTTGACCCCTATATGACCTTTGACTTTCTATAGCGGCCACCCGTACAGGCTACGACACGGCAGCAATATAAAATATTGACTCTTAGCACCCAATTAAACGTATCAGACCATCAAACCTTTTGTACCTTCTCAGCTGATTAAACCTTCTGGGCTCCCGGCCTAATCTTCTGATGTTTTTTCTCATAGGGTGGAGTTGATGAACCGGTACCGTTGGCAGCGTTTATACTTGCCACATTTTCAGAAAGCAACTGTCCTAGCTTGGTATGTATATTGATACAGGTGGTGATGTTATGAATTCACTCCAATATGGATTTGTTAAGCGAGGTTTAGGTACCACATGATAACATGTTGTACGAGTACAAAGAGAGTGTAAAAGCCATACTCAACAAGATTGGTGATCTTACAAACAACCCCATGCGCAACCGCCCACCGGGGATATTATAGAGCAAGACTATCACTAAGCTGTTGTCTGAAATCTTATGATATGTCAATTACCCTTGATAATATTTGAACCCAATGGTTAACCGTAAAATGTTAATCAATATTTCCTTGCTCAACTTTATTACAACCCACACAAAACACCAAACGGATTACATTTTGCACTATGTGCAAGGTTTTGTCATGCGGTATGGATACCTCTCCTTATTATCTTTAGTCTGTTTAACTTTAACTGGACAGGAATGTGTTCTTAGAGGTACAGCCTTTCAGTAGGGTTATGTACCTTCCACCTTTGTGTTTATATGCCAGTGCTCTTTGAGTGGTCACATATGTGCGATTACGCTCTGCAATAACTCAATGACATCACAGTCTAGTGGAAGTGAAATGAACTATAATAGTTAGCTTCAAAGATGGATGGATTTACCTATCAAATTGTCGGTCAAATCCGTAAACATTCTTTCTCCCCATTACCCATATTATATTTATTACATCCTAACTGAAACACTCGACTCACCTGAAACACTCCATTCACAATATAAAAGGGTTTCTTTAACCCTAATGCTGATAACATACTAAGGTTGCTTTGCGATCCGAGTCACTCCTGATGACGTGCATTACGTTCCATTTGCCTGTAAAGTTTGAGCCAAAGTTTGAGAGGTTGAACTGGTCATGACGCTAGTATTTACGTGTGAACATAGTTTGAATGGTGTGAACCCCCTGGACTTACTGTCTAGACGACCCAAATGTCAAACACTCCAGCTATGTGCCTTGCCACATCTGTCGACCTTTAGCCCAATTTGGGCTAATTTGTTATCTAAAATCTGCTCTATATCGTAACTTCTCTCGAAATTTGAACTTTTGATTTGATTAAATCTGTAATAGCACAAGTTTTTTAAGCAAATTGTAGTTCGAACATTTAATTTCTTAACACAAGAAGTTAAAGAACTCTGAAAAGTCTCGTGTTGGGCTCTAAAGTTCCTCCCAAGAATTACATCCATCCAACACCGTTGACCGCATGCTGGGGACCTTGAGTGTGGCAGCGGTAGAATTGGTAGCCATCGCTGCAGTCGTGATTTCAGGATGCTTGACCAAGAGGCGCTAGAGTATTGCCACTTAAGGTAATTTAAAGTTCACATTGGGCTCACTTTTAAAACTAAATTCTGTTGTAGCCATACTCAATCGTGCATTTTCTCGACCTTTGAACTTTTTATTTTTCAAAATTTGAAACAGCAGTAGTTTTTATAACAAATTGAAATTCAAAGAATGAATTTTATAACATAACAAAGTGATAAACTTAACATTTTGAAGCCCAACATTTGCTGATCCACCCAACTTATCATCGACGGTTGAAGCTATTTATAGACAGTTATGGAGTGAATGGAATTATTGTGAACATGAAATCTTTTCTAATACCATATCTTGAGATATATATCCCACCGATTAAGCTCGTTCAAAAAACAGACTGCTATTTTTAAATAATATATATTTAATATTTACTAAAGGCAGCGCGTCACCCTACTAATTATTAGGGAGCACACCACTAAATCAATCCGCCATTTGTTTAACCTAAGGAGTTCCGGTTCAAACGGGCCGTATCAATGGGAACGTCGGGGCGACCGCAACCTGCAGACCAGAGACCCCCCCCCCCTCTCGGCGCTCGTTTGTTTGCATGGTATGATTTGAGGATCGTTAATTTGGATTGAATTGAACTGTGGGGAAAGGGCTGAACAATCAGACGCCCTTCGGGAGGTGGTGATGATCGAAGATTTGATAGGAGAAGATAACACGGTGAGATCCATTTCGTCAAAGCTGGCATTGTTGGAGTCGGAGCTGAATTCTTCCATGATGTCTCTGGTAGTTTTCTTGGATTTGCGATTGCGGCTGAGCTTGTTGTGGCGAGTAGACATGTTGATAGCTGAGTGGGCACGTTGTTGGTTGTAGAGTAGACACGGCGGGAATGAACTGGCGATATGATTATGGGGCTGTTTATGTAGTTATTGTGAAATCCTGAAGTGCAACGACACATCCACACCAAACTGGGTGACCGACAAGACCATTCAGCTAAAGTTTGAGAGAGATGAGGCAAAAATACGCTACCTTGTCTCAAAATCACGGCAATCCAGGGAACGATGGAAAGAGCTTAATGCTCATTAGAATGATTCATACAAAGCAGACAAATTATCCATGCTCAACAAACAAATGGAAGATCTTCAACTGGCTGACTCAAAGGGCGACTATTCAACCACTTGGAAAATCATCCATGATCTCTCTGGGAAATACAGAAAGTCCAGTGTCAAGGTTAAGAAAAGAGATGGTACTATCCCAAAAAATGACAAAGACCTGCTTGCCGAATGGAGGAAGTACTTCAGCTCATAAAGAAATGAGAGCGGTCAAACTCCATCCAATCTACCATCACCTGCTGCTCAGGATCTACCAATCCTAATTAACCCTCCCACACTTCAAAAGACTCAGGAAGCAATCAGTCAAATGAAGCCCAACAAAGCGGCAGGTCTTGACTGCAATCACATCAGAAGCACTCCAAGATGGCGGTGAAGCTTTGGTCAATATTGTCCATGGATTTTGCATGGAAGTCTACACTACCCTTAAACCACCCAACCAATGGACTATCAGCGTTATTGTACCTCTACCAAAGAAGGGGGGCCTATCTCTAATGACAAATTATAGAGGAATATCGCTACTGTCAATTGCAGCCAAGGTGTATAACAAGATCCTGCTAAACAGAATTAGTGATCATGTCGACCCCACCTTGAGAAACAACCAGGCTGGCTTCCGTACTGGAAGAAGAGGTGCACAGCAAATCCATATTCTCAAGAGGATTATGGAAGGGTTCAAGGACCATCGGTTACCTCTCACAGTCACATTCATAGACTTGTGTTGGCGCAGCGGTTGTTCCCTCGCCTTACACCAATGAAACCCGGGTCAATTCTGTGCACGACCGCGGGCTTTATGTGTATTTGGTTATCACAATCCATGCACGCTCTCGCAGGTTTTCTCCGGGTTCTCCGGTTTCCTCCTGCTTTCAAAATCAGTGATCAGTTGTTTCGGTTATCAAAAACTTCCATGACCCAATGGTATTTGGGGAGCTGCATTGAAAAATGGTGGATGTTACAATATAAGTGCGGATAGGTTTGCGCTAGAAATTGGCTGCACCCTAGTTGATGCGACCTGATTCTGATGATTCATCAGCAGCAAAAATTACAGCGCTTTGAGCAAATGAGCAATTTGGATAAGGCGCTTTATAAAATACAGATTATTATTATTATTATTATTATTATTATTATTACTTCAAGAAAGCTTTCGACTCAATAAACAGGAAAGTCATGTTTGCAGTGCTGCGATATTACGGAATAAAGATACTGGTCTTTTATTCAAAATGTGTTTTTCAAGAGATTTTGTGATTACTTTTTGTGTGTGGCTCATGGTCTGTGACCAACACTGTTTTGCCCGTACACCGGGTGTTTTTGTTGTTGTTTCATAACCCAAGTGATCCATTGGGAATGGACGCACATCACATTAGGTTGACCCCGCGTAATTGACCAATCACAGCTTCGCTGCTGGAAGTCGGATGAGGTTTGCGCCGGGCGTTTGGGGCGAGGTACTTTACGCGGGGTTAACCTCATGTGACGTGCGTCCATTGACCAAAAGAGCAGGGGAGGGGATGTAAAAGGTAGAACCACAAGTTTAGGTCCGCGGCGGCCCCTAGGCATTGAACCCGGGTCACAGTGGTGCCAGGCAAGCAAGTCACCCTTTCATAATTCTATTTAAGGACACAAGTCAAGTTTTTTCACGCACGCAGCCTGTTTTCTTTTTTTTAAAATTCAATTTAATAGGGCTACCGATATATTCAATGCAAATTGGGCTACTTTTTTAAAGTGAAATAATCTACATTTTAATATAAAATTTAATTCAATTCAATTTAAGTTCCAAATAGTTAGCTAGAAAAGCTTGTAATTGCCAGACTTGTATTATTCGAGTCCTAAATTCCATTGCAAACCATTACATTAAATGTGAAATAATTTAAATTTGATGTGATACGGGCGCTCGCGTTCATCCTAAGGTTGAACGCGTTCATGCACGCACTGCATTCCAAAACAGACGCGCACCGCTGTGCATGTTACGCACCAGCCGCATAGGACGCTGAGGAATTATTGTTGCGCATCAGCCGACGTCGAAGGATATCGGTGCGCGAGTTAAAACAATGTCAACTATATATACTTATCCGTCGACGTCGACCGCTGCGCAACGACGGGTGTATGAACATGCCTTTTTTGGGCCACCAACCGATGCATTCTCTATGGGCTCAATGAAAATTGGGCCAATTTTTACCCCTGTGTCGGGTAAAAAAAGATGAAATCGGGCTACAATTGATCAGAGTAGCCCAAATTGATCCCTTGTGTAAATATTTCAAAAGCCCGATCATACAAAGGAATGCAACTTGGGCTACCTTAAAATAAAGTCTTTGCTTAAAAATGACTCGGATGAACTTACTATCAAAATTGTGATAAAAGTTGTTTAAATAAGCTTACTTTGTCAGTTATTGTCAACTTCTCTAGAGCGAAACTAAACTGCATATAGTATAACAGGCCTGGCTGACTGATGTTTTGAAATTTTAAAACCAATAAATCTCACCTTTTGTACAATAGCAAATAACTTGACTTTCAACACTTTTGATACGAGCGAAACTCATCAACTTTCGAGGGCACACCACTAAATAATTCAGCCTTTCAACTAATAGTCCGGTTTAGTATCATTCCGAGCGTTTTTCGTTCGATTTAAACCACGTTTCTTAAGCACGTTTGCAATATTCAGATAATAGGCAGTAGTTTTAATTAATTTACGCACAATTCACTACAACTTTGTTTTTCTCGGGACGATCAGGATAATACTTTTTGCTAGGTACTATTTTCTAAACAGTTGTGAAAGCTATCCCGGGATTTACACCGGAACTACATAGTGACTTCACTGTCACTGACGTGCCAGACAGTATGGGACAGGAAGGAAAAATTCATGACTTGATTCAGTCAATTTTCAATGTATTCCTTGCATATAATAATTTAATTTTCTCTATTTTAATTCATGACACTGGGATAGGGCATGCATTGAAGCCCCCCCCCCCCCCCCCCCCACACACCCCACACACTTCCGACATACACACACCAATGTTTCTTTTGTTACGAGGGGGAGGGGATAAACCAGGATGACTACTTTCTTTCCCTTTTTTCTCTTTCTAGCCCCTCTCAAATGTTCTTGTTTTTTCTTTAATGTTTAAAAAAACTTAATTTCTGACATTATTTAGGAATTATGAAAGAAAACCGGACTTTTTATAGTCCATTTTGACACGAGAGCCTGTTCTAGTTTGTTATTGGTGTTGAATGTCGTCAGCAATACACGGCTTTCCTGGCCTATACTATATCTAAACTTTTACATAACCTTTTGGACGCAATACATGTTTGCCTATGCCAACAGATCAATGATCAAGAGATTTGCATGGATCGTATTAATACACAAAGCGCTTATATATAACGATTCGCGAGAGGCTAGCCGAGCGGAATAGACGTATTGTTCGTATTGCGAAAAGTTGCAGAATTCGTAGTCACGTAGCAAAAGAGTTATAAATATCGTTTTATTGGCGTTTGAGTCCGTAATTCTGACACCATGTCAGTTAAAGCTATTTTACCTACACTCGGTAAACATCAGTCAGAGTCTACTCTATGTTGACTTTTATGGTCAAAAACCACATTTTATAATTTGTGTTCTTTACATTCATTCAAGATGGGATCCATCGTATCAGTACATGCGTGTAAACCTACCCATCATGCATAGCGCTAGTAAGAGATAAATAATTGCACTATTTAACTTCACGTTACAGTACGCACATATTCATAAGTTATGAATAAACGATAAGACATATGTATAACTTCCTGTCTATCTCCTGATATACAGGACACTACCAGAACCGTGAGCAAAGCGACCACATATCTAGAAGGGAAACTTAACTTGATAGCCCAGGACCATCACAGTCTAGCCCTAGTTACGTACGCCTTGGCCATGGTAAATAGTGCTAGAGCTGTAGATGCTAATACTCAACTGAAAACTCTAGCAACAGATAATTTAGGTGAGCTACAAACAGAGACCAGGGGGTACTTAAGGATAGCCCTGGTTACATATGCCTTGACCTTCGTAAATAGTGCTATAGAGCTGTGGATGCTAACATTCAACCGAGAACTCTAGCAACAGATAATTTAGGTTGCTACAGACAGAAACAGGTCCATATGATTTCCACTTCATCTAACAATATTTCAGCAATTAAGGGGGTGTTTACCCTAGAAATATGACATTTATCAAGCGCTATAACTTTTGAACTATTAATGTGATATATATAAAAGATTCAGAGAACCCATTTTTTGTATTAAATTTGACTATAAATGTTTTATAATTTTTGGATTATTTAAACAAAGCCCGTTTTTGGTGGCACTTTTTTGGTAAACAATTAAAAACTAAACATTTTTGAGCCAAAACATAATTTCTTGGGTCTAAATTCAAAGGCTCTGACTTCATCAGGACTGAAATAAGCATGCTGTGTTGAGCAGGTACTCCCATTGGCTGACTGAGCCATGCTCTGATTGGTTGAGCAATCTCCGTCTGATTGGTTGGCTGAACTGTGCTATGGTTTAAACCTTTCTACTTCAAATACATGTGGGGTGAGGTCAGCCCATGACGTGTTCTACCATAACCAGACACAATTGGGCAAGATATCAAAATTGAGTTAGTAATTGATTATTAATGTAGAGATCTTAAGCTTTACAATGGTGCTTTTTTTTTTTTATCGGACTTCCCAAAGCAGAGTTATATAAATCATTTTCAAGTTCGTCTTTATGAAAACTTCAAACTGCATGAACTGAGATATCGTCCTTTAAAGATGTACTAACAATGTTCTTACTATGTACTTACAATGTACTTTGAAAAAATAAAATATTAAAAAACGCATTTTTCTGGGTTTGATTTTTTAATCTGACACTTTCAAAATGATGTTATAAACACTCTGAAGATTCCACACCAGTAATTAATTTCAGTCCTTGCCGAAGTCAATCAAACTTTTGTTGTCAGCTGGGCATCCTGTGGCCCAATGATTACAGAATTAATCAGAAATGGTACTTATTGCTCCCAAATAATTAAAGTTGTGGTTTAATCCTGATTTTAGGACTATTACCTAATACCACAGTGCAAAAATAAATATTTTCAATGCATTTTGTAGGTTTTTTGGATGCATTTTGATTGTAAATGTTCTGGTAATATTTCTCAACTTTTTCTGATAAATGATGGCGCTACACCAGTTGTCCAACTCTGGGAGCTAATTTCTCAGAACTTTCAGGGATACCATATAATTGTTTTGATTAAATGATCAAAGATATCATGAAATTTAAGGAATATGTCAAATTGAAAAATCCAGTCGCTTTATAAGCGAGGAAATGAGCTTTTTGTAACAACCATTTAACATGTTAACCTACGGGGAAACCATTTAGTGGCGTGAATTCTGAATAAGTTACTCTTTGCTGGTGTGCAGATATCGTTCGCCCGGATCGTTCGCTTCATTTTTCTGATGATATTTTGATATTAAGGCTGACCCAAAGTGCTTGAAATTCACTGAGATCAGGTCCAATTTGACAATTCCACTATAAAACTATGGTATTTAGGTCAAAATATTCGATTTCACCATGATTTCAGAATCAAACAATACAGGAAAATTACACATGAAAGTATAGCCTACCGAATTCAGCAGTCTTGTGATCATCAACACTACAGCGTAAAAAAAATGAAATTATGTATAAGCTTGTAACATCATGCCATTACTAAAGCTACAGTCATATTAAAAGCTCACATTATAATAAATAGCTGTCTTGAAGTATAATCGCCTTGCAAACAAGGTGGTGGAAAGTGAAATTAAGATTAAGGTGGTTGTCTTTTTAGGCTATGTTGAAATCAATCTCACAAAGATTAGTCTACATCCCTCTGTTAGAGACCTGAGATCATGTCTACCTCGAAGCAGCTATTTAATTACTATCCATCCATCCATCCATCCATTATCCATCCATCCATCCATCCATCCATCCATCCATCCACACATACATACATACATACATACACATCTGCACCCCTAAATACACCCCTACATCTATACATATACGATATTTTTATTCAAAAATGACCATAAACAATATTATGAGCCACAAAAGCGGCATACATCATTACATGAACAAGGCATGAACAAATTGGTGAGGTTAGCACAATGCAGAATTAATCCAACCATCCAAGCATTTATTAAACGCTCTACAGAGAACACAGCGCTTTACAATGATAAAACAAAAATATATACATCACAGAGCATAGAATGTACTCAGGTTAATACTGTGCTGAATCATGGCATACGACATCGGCTAGTTGAATTGATAAAGCTTCAAAATTCAACAGTGTTGGGAGGACACATTGCCTGGCTATTGGATTTTGAAGCTTACTTTGATTTGAATTCTAGCCTAAATTACCAGTAATTAATTTCAGTCCTTGCCGAAGTCAATCAAACTTCTTTTTGTCAGCTGGGCATCCTGTGACCCAATGATTACAGAATTAATCAGAAATGGTACTTATTGCTCCCAAATGATTAAAGTTGTGGTTTAATCCTGAGTTAAGGACTATTACCTAATACCACAGTGCAAAAAAAAAAAAATCAATGCATTTTGTAGGTTTTTTGGATGCATTTTGTAGGTTTTTTGGATGCATTTTGATTGTAAATGTTCTGGTAACATTTCTCAACTTTTTTCTGATAAATGATGGCGCTACACCAATTGTCCAACTCTGGGAGATAATTTCTCAAAACTTTCAGGGATACCATATATAATTGTTTGATTAAATAATCAAAGATATCATGAATTTTAAAAAAAAAAATGTCAAATTGAAAAATCCAGTCGCTTTATTAGCGAGGAAATGGGCTTTTTGTAACAACCATTTAACATGTAAACCTATGGGGAAACCATTAAGTGGCGTGAATTCAGAAGATTAATTATTTGCAAGAAACTCAAATTCTCAATCAGGTTTTGGGCTATTTCTCAGTTTGGAGCTCTGCCCAATTCGTCTGGTTTCAGTAGAATTAGAGGAAGCTTCATGTTATGACATGGGTGCCAATGAAATGATGCTCTTAAAACAACACTATGCGCAGACATCATCTCCCAACTTGAGGTGACACAGAGTAAAGATCATGTCCATATTGCCATATTGCATGGGTTATAAAGTACAATTAGGCAACTTATTAAAAACGCTGTTCTGTGGGAAAACAGATAGTGTGTTGGTATTTTTCTAGTTTTGGTGAAGATGTTTGTGAATTTTCAACAGTTTTTGGAATTTTTAAAACATTTTCAAACATTTTTGTTTCTTCAAAATTCCACAATTTTTCAAAAAAATTCTAATTTTCAATTTGTTCATCAAATTTTGTAACAAAAAATAAATCTCAAAATTAAAAAGGGTTGTAGAACAGGGTTATATTTATCAGCTTATGTATGGAAACATCAAACACAATAAATTGTCCACATCTTTTTCCCCCTTTGTGCATTACGCACATACAGTGCAAGGAACCAAATACTTTGGATCTACCAGTTCTGGTCCCCTCACTGTTGAGACAACAGCATATGCACTCTTAGCACAGATTACCTTGGGGGAGTTTGGATACAGTTATCCGATAGTGATATGGCTGATGTCACAAAGAGATCAAATCGGAAATTGGTATTCAACACAGGTAAGTGTCAAGCCTTTCTATAGTCTAGTCAGTTACAATTGGCGAGAAAAATGTCAGCCTAAATGAAAATGCGGAATAAAGAAGGTTTGTCCAAAGGATATTTGTTCAAAAAGCCCAAAATGTTAATTAAAGACTATCGTGCTCTTCTTTCTTTACCTTGATTTTTTCACAAGACAAGACGCATTTTAAGTGAAAAGAGTACAAATTAACATTTTGACCCCTAGTGACCTCAAATAATTTTTGATTTTAAAAACCGAACTATTATATATGCGTACTGTCATAAGAAATACTTGGACCGATTCTGACGATCCTAGGTCATTTCACTAAATTGCAAGGGCGTTTTAAGTGAAAATCACGTTTTGACCCCTGTGTGACCTTTGACCCCAAACTGTGAAGACCCTATATGAAGGTTAGGTCGGGGTTCTACTGACAAAGTCTAGTGATTGTAGCATGTAAGATGTAGGAGAAGATGCATTTTGTAGGTGGGTTTGAGGAGAAGAAAGAAGAAGAGGAAGAAGAACCAGAGCTAATTGTGCTTCAAGAAGCACAGATATTGGCTTCCTAAAATTTTCTTCTTGAGCCCTAGTGACCCTTTCGTGACCTTTGACCTGGTCATGATAATAATCAAAAAAAATCTTGTTTTACTTAAATAGACAAGATGAAACAAGTCCGGTCCCAATCGGAGCGTGTATTAAGTTTTACCCCTCATGTCACCTTTAATCGCTGAAGACCTACTGCCTTAATTCCTTTACTACATTGCCACAAATGACAATGTTGTTAGGCCTTTTAAAACCTTTTTAGTTCAAAATTGTCCTCTCTTTGCGATAAACTTTGTGAACCTTTAAAAGGAGGAAGCCTCTTTATGGGTTGCCCTGATCACCACAAAACTTGCTTAAAATGCAAATAAGAAATAGCTAAATATCTCAAACTGAAACACCTGAACAAAAAGTTATAAAAGAAATAAAGACAATTGAAGAAAACCCAATTTGCCTTTAGTTTGAACATTATTTGGATTTTGAAAGAGCTGTCCTGTTGCAGGTGAGATCTCTCGCCTTTCCTGAATTTAATTTATTATTCAATACATTTATTGATTGTTTTTTGGTGTTGTATTGAGTCGGGTCCGCATGGCGCCATTAACACGTTATTAATTTAAGGTTGGTGACTTTGTACGGACTATTCTAAGGTTCTTGTTTGAAATCGCTGACTTTGTTTTGGTACCAAGGGATTGCCCCGAGGGGGCGGCACGCCCCCGAGGGGCAATCCCGAGGTACCAAAACAAAGTCAGCGATTTCAAACAAGAACCTTAGAATAGTCCGTACAAAGTCACCAATCTTATTCATAACTGTCATTTAATGTTGATTAGCATCCAAATTGTAATATTAAGTTATTCTAAACATGCTAAAGGTTTATATTTTGACTTTGGCGTTCGTATTTTTGTGTCATTTCCCCCTGAGGTAAATAAACACCACCCCATTGAATAATGGAGCAATCTAGGGTAATCTAGGGGATTCCCCACTACGTCATTGTTTTTCTCTGGATTGTTTTTCTTTGACCAATAGCGGAGAAGCTGTTATAAAGAACAATTATGAGATAGACCAATCACAGTTCGGCAAATATTATGCATGTTCAGGGCCACAAATTAATTTAGTTATTGATTTGCAAACAAGCACGGAAAATAAATAAACAAACAACAGAAGTTTCTTCATTACCGATCCTGTAAAGAATTCAGAAGCAGGAAAGATCAATTTTGCCGATTGGAAATAATATTATATGAAATATGACTTCATACCCTGGACGAATATTTCGTCTCAGGTCTACCGTACGAATAAGTTTTTGAAGCTATTTTTGTAAGCTTATTCATCATTGAAAAAGTCAATGCAAATGATTCATGATCGGGATCATGATGTCTCATCTCTCATCATTAAATCATGGATCCATGGATCAAAGTCGAATCACTTCAACAACCTTCTTATGTTTATGGTCAATTGATGGGGAAATATAATCAAAATCGCAGCTAAATCGTGTTGTACGATTCCATTATTTGTCTGCTTGTTTAGAGACGACGTTAATCGGTGAGTAATGATTATGATTGATGGCCTAAATCTACATCGTGAGTCTTTTTGACAAACAAAAGTATGTTGTCTTGCCCTAATTATTATTATAGCTGCAGTGTCAGTGTTTGTCAAGCTTTTTGACAAAAATTAAATGGGTTGTCATGTGTCGTAGACGGGATGGCTATCATAGGCCTAGCTAGGAGTAGGCTCGTACGTAGGCCTAGGTAAATTTAGCCTAACATTTTTTAATCTTGTCAGTTTCGGTTTTACAACAAAAATGGATGACGCCTGACTTCGATTTTGAATACGTTTCTTGAATTGAAACATTTATAAAGTCACCTTTGATGAGACAGATCATCCTGTTCTGTACTAGGCTGTTTATCATTGGTTTTTTTTTTTGCGTCCCCAGTCAAATTTTATACTAGTTTGTTAGCCCTGTAATCAGATTTATTTCACTGATGCTTGATACGGCCGTGTTTGACGGTGAGACTGAGACAGACACGCAACGTCAGAGCGATGTTTAGCTTACAATCGCTATGACATACATTGTACGTCCCATCGCTCGTCACGTGTGTCATTTGGGGTCCATGATGAAGCTTACAAAATGTCACCGAGTCTGCGCTCGCTGCTGAGGGACGTCCAGTTACCAGTCAGTATCTCTGTAGGGCAGGCTAGCCGCCGCGCTGGTGGTACAAATCACTACAAACACACGCCAGTTATTCAAATCATGCAGACCAAATTTGCCGTTCATCATTGACATTTTACAACGATATAAAAATGGTGTTTTCAATGTAGTATTTATTGAATCTCATTTTGAGCAGCTTGCTGCTAAGCATAGATGAAAGGAACCGACAATTTGGAACCCGGTACCTGCCGCAAGCTGGATTCGTATTTATTGTTGAAAGTACAGCCGCGAGTAGTCGTGTCGCGTGTATCCATGTTCAGGGCCCCACTCGCAAACATCTGCCTCTGTAACCATGCACAACGTCACACAAAACGCCCAGCCCCCAGGTCATTGATGCGCGTACAAGTACATTTTGGAGGTCTTGGCAATATATCAATAACCTGCGCTGTGCGTTCGCGTTTCCATGTAACGATCAATTTGAGTGGAAGCGCGGTGGTACGCACATTTTCAAAAGTTATGAATGTGTAAATAATTTATAGTAATAGGCCGTTTATGCCTAATCCTATATAAATCTCTTTTTGAACGGTTCGCTGTATAGAATGTTCTAAAGCTAATCAACTGGTGTCTGTCTACTTAAAAACTTTAACAATGAAACTTCTATATTTTCAGCCTAAATATTCTACCTTTATTTTATTTTCTATATTTGATAATACATGTATTTAGAAATAATTTAGGCATTAACGACGGGTATTAAACAATATTTATATGTTATATTGTGTAATTGCTGCCAGACACGAGGATTACAAGATCAAGACACAAACGCAAAGAGTCATGTGGAGCGTAACCTGCTAGCACATCCCAGAAGTGCATTTAATGTTATCATCACTAAACCAAACCTCACTCCTGACAAACGAGTTGATTATGCACATTAAATTTTATTTTCAAATGTAATACATGACATTTGTATCATTAAATGAGGAGCTGACCTTGAGGTCACTCTATTCAAATGTGTCCATATATTTAAAGATTTTAGTGACACATATTAGCACATTTTCAATGTACTTCAAGATTTTGACCTTAATCACACACCAACACCATTCTTTTGGTCTATAAATCCCAGTCCATAGTGACATATAGAATTGGGTGTTGTGTAAACCGACCATATTTGGTCATTCTGTTCAATTGTTATCTGTAGATAAACACTTCATTGATTGACATCAAATTTAATTAATTATTAATTATATAATTAAGTATTGGACGAATAAATTTAACCAGGGGGCTGTATAACAAGCCTAAATAAACCTTCCCAGGTTTTACCTTGTGGAAGTTATCGACCGATCATACTTTTTCACATCGCAATGGTATTCATAATAAACATTTCTGAGCCTACACTGGAAAGAATAGAACCTGGGCGGCGAAAGAGCTTGTCCCAATTTCTCCCTAGATTATATCCTATGGGAACCTAACTTGCCATATGAGGCTAACATTATTAACAAAGCCTGGACAGCGGGAACGCGAAGCCAAACCCCTCTCCAAGAGATTTAAGGTTGAGGTTATTAATAAACTTTTTTCAAATGTATATTGTTCACTGAAAAGCAAATGTGAAATGGACAAAAAAAGAATGATGATGTGACTCGGGTTATTCAAAAAGGTGTATAGCAAACTGCTAACCCCAATGGGTATTAAAACAAACAGTGTAACCAACGGGCATACGCCTCCACCCACTTGTAACAAGGGTGGGAGGGTTGGAAACTTTCACAGATCCTTCTGGTATGAAATCGCAGAACGATATGACCTAGCGAATGAATCCAGGGAAACAAGGGCTGTGTTGAGCCGGATACGCACGGCTGAACAACAAAGCAAAAGATCGCGGATTAGCAATTCGTAACTTGTGATTGGTCCAAAGGAACCAAGACAAAGGCCATCTGAAAAGCCTTGGAAAAAATGCACTGGCAATCCTGTGCATGAGCAACTCAGAATTATGTTAGAGGCAAAATGATTTATTTATTGCTGCCAGACACGAGGATGAACGCGAAGCCAAACCCCTCTCCAAGGGATTTTAAGGTAGAGGTTATTAATAAACTTTTTTCAAATGTATATTGTTCACTGAAAATCAAATGTGAAATGGACAACAACAAAATGATGATGTGACTCGGGTTAATCAAAAAGGTGTATAGCAAACTGCCAAACAAGGGCCTATGAGGGGACTTGACCTACCCCCCCCCCCCCCCCCCCCCCCCCCCCCCCCCTCCGTAATAAGTGAATTTAAGTAAAAATGGAGGGGTTGAAGAGTTTGAGGGCCCTTTGGAGAGAGTTCCTAAATACTATGTTGCCTTTAGGGGACATTTGCAGGTCGTCATACCTATACAGACCCTTGTCTGCTGGAAAGATAAATTTGTAGTGACGGACAGCACACGCGTTACCTATGGATTTGCAAACCTTGAAGGCATATTTGTTGAGTGAGATAAGACAAGATTTACCACCCCCTGTCTTAGACTCATAGTGGTAATAACGCTTTTCCAAAATGTCAGACCAAATGATCCTAGTATGAGGTAGTAAATTACGAAACATTTTCAATGTCTCAAGGATACGTTGTCTTAGATTAAAAATGGGGGCAGAGAACAAATCGTTGGTACCCGCATGCATTATGAGGGTAGTGGGGAATGGGTAACCAGCCAGGTTTGTTTTTACCAGTTTTGACACTCTGACCAGCCGGGCACCTCTGTTACCCATCTAAAAAGTAGTACCGCAACCTTCAAATTGAGTATTGTAAAAACCGACCCAGCTAACCATGCTGTCGCCAACAACCCAAAGGCGACCTGTGCACAAATATTATTGTTTATTGAAAAACAAGCAACGAAAAACAAACAAAAAATATGGGGAGATATAAAAAAATAAAAAAGAGAGATTAGAATAGCAATACACAAGGTAAACTATATAATATATCCATTGACATAGGCAATAATAATTAAACCCTTATAAATTACCAGACCAAGCACTTGAATGGATGATACGATGTGGCCTAATATATAGCATGACAGCTAATGACTGCCACCGCCCCATTGACTTAATAGAATCTACCGGTATGCCCCCAACAGCAGCAGCTGTAGCTGCCCCAATTCTAAAGCTGTGAGGAGAAAAATTCTTAGACTCCAGACCTATTGTCCTAATACCCTTCTTAAGTAAGCTGTCAAATTGATAACGAGTGAGCGGGGACGTACAAAATGGATAAAAAGGGGGCCCTCGACGACTGGTCTGATGCCTAAATACTCTGACATTGCTAACAGGATATAAAACATCGCTGCTACCTTGCTCGAATCGAAGAGTAACAGATTCCCCTCTTTGGTCGGTCTTAGAAAACCTAATAACGACATCCATAAACAGTCCGGGCCGATTTCCCGTTCAGGAAGCATTCCTGAACTGGAAGAATTACCCATAGTGCAATGCGATATTTTGGGTAGTCCTCTACAGGAACCCGCTTTTCATAAGGCTAAGATAACTGTAGCATACAAATTAAACCTAGACCTTTTTCAATATGGGTGAAACATTTTGTATAATATAAAGATAGATGTTATTGTCGTTCTCGGTGTTCAGTGGCTCATTTTAATCTCGTTATTTTGATTTGAAGGTCTATGAAGTTGACTATAAGCTAAAATGGATATCGATTCGTTATTTTAATTTGCGACATGCTCAAACTTGGTAATATGGAAGATCACACAATTATGCAAATTTCCTTCGAAGGAAAAAAAAGTGTTACGTGTACTTTTTTTTAAAAAAGAGTTTGAATATTTAATGAGGTAATTAGCCAAATGTCTTAATTACAATAAATTAGGAAAATCACCACACTAATATCTATTAATTATGACTAAACAGTTTATCTTATATTTTGACTCATTTACTGATCGTCATTGATTCAAAGATCCATCATATTTAGTTAAAATAAATAAATTGGTCTTTTTGGTATTACCACTACAAATACTGTGCAATATATACATTCGCAAGGGATTATGGGTAATACTTCCTGAACGGGAAATCGACCCGGACTGATAAAACTCTCATTGATGGTGACATCCCTAAAGTTCAAAATGCGTGACATGTCTGAATTTTTTGAAATAGCAGTGAATTCCCCACTCTCACAAAACCAAAAAAAAAACTAAAATGAAGGCTGCCCTCAATAATGATGCCTCAAACACTGAGGTGCAAATACCCCGCAAAGATTGACAAATGTGTCTCAAAATAGGAATGGTGATGGGAGATTTACTATCAGGTTGCCCTTTTAAACACCGGTAACCCGCCCACAACATTTTCAGTAGGGTCTAACCATCCATTAACCTTGTGAACATATGCCACTGAAGCTAAATAAGTACCAATTGTGGAGGGGGCTTTCCCTTCAATTGATAACTGTGATAAAAAGGCGACAACGTGAGGAATAGGAGCGGGCCACACGCAGGTGACACCAAGTCGTGAGCAGAAAAGATCAAAACTTGCAACTCCGCGACGGTAAGTCGCGTGAGAGCTTCTGGCCAAAGACGCGTGGATTAGCTTCTGAGCTTCTGCCTCTAAAGGTTCCAAAGAAATTCCGGTACTTGAACGCCCATTAGCGATGAACCCGGCGCACATTCCCAAAAGCGGTCCATCTGAAAACGTGATAATGCACCAGCGATGTTATTTTTAACGCCGGGAATGTGATGCGAGGAAAAAGCGACATTGTCCTTGAGACATCGAAGAACAAAAAATCGAACTAATTTCATGATCTCAGGGCATTTTGAGGATTGTTTATTGATTATAGCTACCACAGCTGCATTATCTGACCGTATGCTCACGCGCTTACCCTTCAACAATTCACTCCATACCACTATTGCAACAACCACTGGAAAAAATTCTTACCAAGCAATAAAATGTCTAGCTGATTTGCATTTTTCAGGCCAATGACCTTGAAACCAAGCCCCTCTAAAAAATCCCCCGAAACCTATCTCACCGCTCGCGTCCGTAAAAGAATTGTAATTCGCGATCTTCGCACCAAAATTGCTCCGGAATAATTGCACTACCATTGAAACTCTGCAAAAAAACTAGCCACATTTTCAAATCGCACAATGCTCCTTTTGTGATACGAATTTTGGGCCAAGACGCCCGCGTTAGATCAATGAGACGGCGCAAAAAAAGCACGCCCTGGGTTAACCGCCTTGCATACGAAGGAAAGGGAACCTATAACTGATTGAAGTTCACGTAATGTGACTTTTGAAGAATTATGTACATTCTGAACCTTGGTTGTGATTCTTTCTAATTTATCAGCAGGGATTGAAATAACCTGGCAAACAGAATCGATTTCTAAGCCCAAATACACTAATCTAGTAGTGGGAGCGACTGATTTGTCTTTAGCTAACGGAACCCCCAACTTGCTACACACCTTGTTAAAACTATTAACGATGTGTTGGCATGACAACCCGCCCTCAGCAGCCGAAACGAATATGAAATCATCGACGTAATGGGAGATGTTATCGGAACCTGCCTCCCTCTTACCCGCCTGTCAAGGAAGGTA
This sequence comes from Ophiura sarsii, assembly GCA_035610835.1. Lineage (NCBI taxonomy): Eukaryota > Metazoa > Echinodermata > Ophiuroidea > Amphilepidida > Ophiuridae > Ophiura > Ophiura sarsii. Next base: position 3,010,957 of record CM069446.1, on the reverse strand, counting down.
GAAAAGGTTTCAAAGTAAAATGGAGAACAGGAAGCACCCATAGGAAGAGATTTGTCAACAAAGAAAGTATCACCAACTTTAATGCCAAGAAGTTTAAAATCGCCGGGAGAAATGGGTAAAAGACGGAAGGCTGACTCAACATCCGCTTTTGCCATCAATGCGCCCTTTCCATTACGTGACACTAAATTTACTGCATCATCAAAAGTTGCATATTGAACTGTACGCAATGACTTATCAATGCCGTCATTGATGGAACCACCCTCCGGATGCGATAAATGCTGTATTAAGCGAAACTTCCCAACCTCGGATTTCGGGACCAAGCCAATTGGTGAGATAATAAGATTTGGTAATGGACTTGAGCTAAAAGGACCCGTCATTCGGTTGAGGTTAACCTCCTTCATTAATTTGTCTTTGGCAGCTGAAGGTTTAAGATCTGCGGATTTTAAATTTGGTCCCTCCCTCGAAAGTCTATCACCTTTATAGCCTAATTTGAAACCAATTAAACAAAACCCTCCTCAAGAATATTGGCAGCCTTTTCGTTAGGATAAGTGGCCAACAGAGGGCGTAAAACATCAATATTAACAGGAGTTGGAAAGGGGCAACAAAGGCAACTAAAAACCCCGGAACCTTGAAAGAAATTGAAACCTTTCTTTCTACAAACACCCGAATGACCTACACTACTTTTTACAACCTCTCTTGCTACAGGATGACGCCCCGTGGCCCCCACTATTGCACCCTTGGCAAATGTGATTGAAATTGCAGGGGTTACGGGAGCATCCGTTCTTTTTGTTAAAGGCGTAGCATAACCCGGATGTGATATTGGAGGAGTGTTGACCTCCCCCCCCCCCCCCCCCCCCCCCCTGATTGAGATTGACCTCTCCCATTGCCACGAAAAGAATGACCCCCTCCATTCCTACCACTGGAACTTGAAGGTAAAGATGTATAAGGAACAGCAATATATAAGTTCCACAATTCACCATCCATAGAAGCCCATGAGGAGTGAGGGTGGTTTTGTTGGCGTAAGCGAAATTGGATATGGTCACGTTTTTTTTACCTCGGCACCCATAAAAGGTGGTTTTGTTACATTCTAGTCATTTTTTTGTACTTCAGGTATTGTATTTGTGTAACCCTCCATGCGATTGACTTGTGTTTGGACTTATTTGAATGGCAATTTCATTCCCCTTAATAATCTGAAGAGAGACAAAATCCATCACCTTTGATTAAATTAATACAGCTCGTTAAAGCATACTTAGTTAGGGTGGTTGAGGAAGTGGAGGAGGAGGAAGTGGAGGAGGAGGAGGGGATAATTGTCTACTAATGGGTGAAAATGGACCGTTTTCCTGTAATAGAGCTTTCTAATTCTTAGTATTATGTCAGTTTAGTTTTAATGATGCAACAATGCTTTACATCATTTACTTAAAGTACCAATTAAGCTAATGAACTAATTTTCAAATCTGATTAATGAAGTAGGATGAACCATGAGAAAACAGTCACAAATCCGTTTTTGTCAAGGTTTCAAAATTTTGCTTGCAGGAAAATTGGAAAGAGTTATCAATGCTCTGATTGTAATGTATGAGCAATGATTTCTAATTTTTATTTGCATAATTTAGTTATCTTTTCCTTTATCTAAAATTTCGTATTTTGACCACCCTGTATATATATTTCCTAATAAGCTGAACAATTAATTTTGTATATGGTTGGATGGGTAATTTACTCAATTGCAGCAAAAACATCTCTAGCCTTTGAATAGGTCCTGCATTTTAATACAATGGAGGGAAAAAAGAAAATTATCATTTTCTATACAATTTTAATTGTTACACCCTGTATAACGTTTAGGTCACCCTGTATTTTTGATTTTGAGTTACCATATTTTCAATCCTTAGATTATAAGCTTTGCAAATATATATGGTTTCATACACTTTAGATGTAAACATGTTGATATATTCGACTGAAACTGCGAAAGGAGTATATTTCATGAAATAGACTCATGTAACACAAATATAGCCCAGGTTAAAAAACATGACCATATCATATTGACGCCAACCATATCCCTGAAATCTAGCTGCGGCTGTCCTAATGATCTGACCGTATTTCAGTAATTCCTGAGTGCGAGCAGGATGAGCAGACAAGTATACAGCGGTGTAAACAAGGAAGGCATTTGTCCAGGTATGAATGGACGTGATTTTTTGCTGTGACTTGGCCTCCCTCATAACCAATTGACCTATGGCATTCAACTCTAGGATTGGAGACTCATTCTGGCCGGACATAGCAATAGCTAAGTTAAAACGTTCTCACACCGGCAGTTCCCTGGACCAGGCGGTCAGTTCTCGGCTGGTTTAAGTGCTGTGTATGTTGTTGTTGTTGTTGTTGTCTAAAACCATTTGGTCTTATACCCATATAGTCTAATACCCATTGGTCTAAGACCAGTTAGGCTAAATGTCAGTTGGTCTAACATCCAATTGGTCTAATAACCATTTAGTCTAATAACCATTTTGTCTAAAACCCCGTTGGTCTAATGCCAATTGGTCTAATATGGTATAATTTCCACTTGGTCTTATATCCATTTGGTCTAAGACCCATTTGGTCTAATACCCATATTGTCTAATTAACATTTCGTCTCAAACCCATTTAGTCTAATACCAATTTGTCTAAACCCAGTTGGGCTAAATGTCAGTTGGTCTATTGTCCAATTGGTCTACCCATTTGTTTTAATATTCAATTGGTCTAAGATGGTATTATAAATGTCTACTAGCAGAAGAGGGTAAACAGGGCGGTCTTCAGGGCGGCACATACATATACCCCTTTCCAATGCCAGTGCCCTCCCCGGTATCCATATACATGACAATGCTAAATACATTATATAAACCTGATGATATCCTTTACTTCCTAAGATCAAGATATTTCTTATCTTTACAATTTATACATTTATTCGTGATAAACCAGTGAGGGTCAAGTGAAATTTGAATGGGTACGTTACTTTATCATAAATACTGCTTACGATATTTATACAACCGTTCAAAGTCATGTTGAAGTGCTCGCAATATACTAATATGCTTACTTTTAGTAGGAATACACTTACTGTCAATCTCATTTGCCTTATTCCATGGTTATCTCAGCCTCACTTTCACAGTTTTCGTACTGTAATTTAATATGTTAGCGAAACAATAAGTCACAATATTAATACATTTCACAAAACAGTAGTAGGGAATACGCATTTAAGGGGTGTGTGGACTCTCAGGTACAGCCTCTGTAAAACTGCCGTAACTTCTTCAATATTCATTTAATCTTTATAAACGTATACAGTTTTTTGCAGAAAAGGGTTCAATGAATCCAACCATGATAATGAAATTGACCATTTTGGAAAAAAATATAAAAAACACGTTTTTTGGATATTAAACCAACTGGGTATTATACCAATTGGGTATAAGACAAATTGGACTTTAGACCAACTTGTTATTAGACCAAATTGGTTTAGACTGTATGAGGTAAGACAAAATGAATGTTAGTCCAAATGGGTATTAGACCAATTGGGTATAAGACAAATTGGAATTATACTATATTGGTTTAGACCAATTTCAATTAGACCTTTTGGCATTTTAGTGAAATGACCTAGGATCGTCAGATCCGGTCAACATTCCTTCTGATCGTAAGCATATATCATAGTTTGGTTTTTAAAATGAAAAATTATTTGGGGTCACTAGGGGTAAAAATGTAAATTTTCAAATCGATTACTTAAAATGCATCTTGTCTCAGAGGAAATGACTGATGACCTTCATAATTGGTCAGAAGATTCAATGGGTCCATCGGGTGTTCAGCGATTAAAAGTGACATGTCATACGGGGTTACTAGGGGTCATTGACCTATACAGCGGGAAAATTGAAGACATGCTCTGATTTTAACCAGACTTATTTCATCCTGTTTGGTTAGCAACGGATCTGCCCCCCCCCCCCCCCCCCCCCCCCCCCACAGTATATCACTGACTTACTTGTGATCCATAAACCTGTGAGATTCCTTAGATCGTCTGCCGCTGAGAACCTTCTGATAAACCCATTAAGAACTATCACATAATAGTGATCGCGCTTTCTCAGAAGCGGCAGCAAGGGAGTGGAACAAACTGTCATCTAGACTAAGATCCATGAAAAATACTGGTACATTCAAGCGTGCACTAAAGACTCTCTGTGATTTTATACTGTATTATTGATTGTATATATCTTACCAGTTTTATCTTATATCCCCCAATCTGTGTACTTTTAAATTGTAGTTTTTAATTTGTTGATTTTTAAATTGTTTTAAATTGTAAAGCGCTTAAGGGTTTTTACGAAAAACGTTTCTTAAATCCAGCTTAGTAGTAGTAGTAGTAGTAGTTGATAAGACAAGAAAAAAAGAGTCAATCATCATAACCAGGTCATAGGTCAAGAAGGGGTCAAAATGTGAATCTTCAATCCATTCACTTATTAATGCGTCTTGTCACAGAGAAAATGACTGATAACCATCTGAATTAGTCAAAAGATTCCTTTCGTCCATGCACATATTGGGGTAATCAGCGATTAAAAGTGACATATCGCAGGGGTCATTGACCTATACAGGGAAAATATTGAAGACATGCTCCGATTTGAACCAAACTTGTTTCATCTTGTTTGATTTGATAAAACAAGAAAAAGGTCAATGATCATAACCAGGTCAAGAAGGGGCCACTATGGGTCAAAATGTCAATTTTCAATCCGTTCATTTCAAATGCTTCTTGTTTCAGAGGACGTGACTGATGACCATCAGAATTGGTCAACAGATTCCTTGGATCTATGCACATATAGGGTGTTCAGCAGTTAAAAGTGACATGTCATAATATGGGTTCACAAGGAGTCATTGAACTATACACAGGTACAATTTAAGACATGCTCCGATTTTGATCGGACTTGATGCATCTGATCCCTTTTGATAAGACAAGAAGAAAAGTCAATCATGACCTTGGGGTCAAATGTCAGGAACGAGAGAAAAATCAAGGTGGCTTGGTCTTTGACCAGAGCAAGATCTAGTAATTCTTGTTTTTTACAAAAATATGCTTATACAGCCAGTTTCATACGAAACAAGAACTTCATCTTCTTAATTAATATGAACCAAAATCTTGTAAAGAAATGAAAAGAAGATGTACATGTATGTTCTGCACCAGAGGGCCCAGGTTTTTATAAGACAAATCCTTAGACATGAGTTCTGGTATTGTGAAAAATCCTAAGACGTAGGTCTATATTTTGAGAAACCCCTGTGATACCCATGTGATACCCATGTGATACCCATGTGATATCCTTCTCTGCCTTATTTGCTACAGGACACAATGGTAGCACTGCAGGCATTACCAGAGTACGCACAGAGAACACTAACAGGCGAAATTGACATGACATGTGATACCCATGTGATACCAATGTGATACCCATGTGATAGCCATGCGATACCCATGTGATATCCTTCTCAGCCTTATCTCCTACAGGACACAATGGTAGCACTGCAGGCATTATCAGACTACGCACAGAGAGCACCAATAGGCAAAATTGACATGACATGTGATACCCACGTGATACCCATGTGATACCCATGTGATATCCTACTCTGGCTTTCCTCTTACAGGACACAGTGGTAGCCCTGCAGGCATTATCAGAGTACGCACAGAGAGCACCAACAGGCGAAATTGACATGACATGTGATACCCATGCGATACCCATGTGATAACCATGCGATACCCATGTGATATCCTTCTCTGGCTTTTCTCTTACAGGACACAATGGTAGCACTGCTGGCATTATAAGAGACCGCACAGAGAGCACCAACAGGCAAAATAGAAATGACATGTGATACCCATGTGATACCAATGCGATAACCATGTGATACCCATGCGATACCCATGTGATATCCTTCTCTGGCTTTTCTCTTACAGGACACAGTGGTAGCACTGCAGGCATTATCAGAGTACTCACAGAGAGCACCAACAGGCCAAATTGACATGACATGCGAGGCGACGGCCACATCCGACAACACATTCCAAACAAATTGGCAAATCCAAGAAGATTCTGCTATGTTGCTGCAATCCACCTGGGCGGTAGGTTTGTTTGTTTGAATGTGTTCACTCCATTGAGTTTTCCAATATGGTTGGTCCACTGTGATTGATAATTAAAGAAATTAGAAAATACAGTCAGTCGTTAGTGCACAGACATTCACTGTGAGATAAATAAGTAAATATGCACAATTGTTGGTGAAAGTCACGCAGTCCAGTTGCATACTAAGTAGCTTATGAGGTGGCCAATTTCCAACCCTTTTCATCTTTGTCAAGTCTCACAGCTTAAAATAAGCACTGTGGTTTGGAAAACCCATGAACTTCAGGTGACAAAAAGGATATTAAAGGATATTACAAGATATTTCTATTATAACAACAGTATTTCCTTGTTTTCGATAAACCGGGACAATTACCAGATATTATCATCGTGTTTGATAGCAAAATGCTTGAGGAAAAAATATCATATTTATTTTGAATGCATTAAAATGTGAACTGAGACTAAAATACCCTTAGGTATTTTAGTCTCAGGTCGGGGAGAATCCAATAGATTTAGATTTCTAGTCTATAGTCTTAACGGCTCGACCATGCCATATGCGTTGAAGCGACTATTGTGTTCACTAGATAAAGAACTAATAGTGAACTATTGAGCTATTTGACCACATTATTAGTTATTTAGTGATTTTTTGTTTTTTGGGACGCATTTTTTTTAATTTGAAATTTACACATCACACACACTGAAAACTAACAAACAAAGCAATTAGTGTCTGAACCGTTGCCCCATATAAAGTAAGACGAGCTTGAGGTAGTGAATTTTTATTGTCAAGGTTTTTTTTCACATGAAATTAATAACAGGAATGTTATTTCTATAACGTTTACAACATTTCAAACATTAACTTGGTATAGCTTCTTTCCATTATTGCAGTTTTTTTTTACTCACCCTGTATATTCAATTATGCCGGTTTTTACTTGTTTCCTCTTTTTTTACCCAGGCACCAGTAGAAGGCGTACTTGTGGTTCAAACCTCAGGGACTGGAATCGCTACATTATCTGTAAGTATTCATTACACAATGGTTAGATCAAATCAAAAAAAATAAAATTGGAGAAACCATCACATTGGAAGTATGGCATCGGACAGGATGGTTGAACAAATGCTTGTACAATTTTATATTTCTGCAACGTTTGTGGCAAACTTTTCTCAACAGTTGTCACCTGATGAAGTCACTTTATGTTTCTACAATATTAGTAGTTATGAAAACTTGTGTAATACAAATAAATAATGAAATAAATAGACCATACACAATGTGACTGTTATCATGGGATATATCCTTGTGATACTTAAAGAATAAAATATAGTTTGTAGCTGTTTTGCTATTACAAAACGACACATATATGGTACAGCCTATACATTATGAGACCAAGATATAGTAAAACAGCTACGAACTATATTTTATTCTCATTTAGTTCATTGATTTTATCTTTTATCATAAAAATAACACTTTTTGTTAGATTTATTTTTATCAAACAACAATAAATATCCTCCTTTATAAAATTGTCGAACCCAGCGAGCTGTTTACCAACTTCCTGCTTCAAAGAATCGCCTACTACGAGGGTCGTTCAATAAATAATGAAAGTGATCATGGTATGGGATGCATGAGTGATACTATTGAGGGATAATGTGATCAACACAAAGTATGAAACTTTGTCTTTCAAACAATACACTTTTGGATTGCTAGATAGCTTTGGTTATGTAACGTCATTAACATAAACACAATAGGTTTCAGACACTGACTGAAATCTGTCAATTATTTGGCTGGATATGTAATATGTTGAATATGGGTTGATTTATACATTTGCGTATATCTCGGCAATGCAAGCATAAAAACAGATAACACTTGGCACATAGTTAGAACACACACTTATCTCTGTTTAACACTCTTTTTTAGATCTGAATTCAAACAAGAAGGGACCATCTCAAATACGCTTTTATTTAGCAAAATCCGCAATAATATACCTTAGAAAACAACAAAGGATAAAGAACAATGAAGGGATTATAATTTAATAAATTGTTGTGGGATGTAAAACAATAAGGCCTAAAAAAAGGTTTGATTGGCGTAACATAGAAGAAAAGAATGGGGTAGGTAGGTCGGCTTTTTTTTTTTAAATCTATAAAACGTCTATGAAATTTTATATACCAGCACACATATACTAAACAGACATAAACATAAACAAATGGCACAAATACACATTTTCACTTGTGTTTTTTTCTTTTTCTCACACAAAAAAAGATTATTAAAAAAAAATGTTAAAAAAATGTTTTAAAAAAAATGTTTAGGGTCGGTCGGATTACGCCAATCAAAAAAAAAAAATAGGCTTATAGTGGGGATTCCAAGAGGAGCAGCTGTTCATCAAATTTCCTCAAACCATTGAAATTATGTGACGATTACTTTAACAATACATATCTAGTAGCTCTAAATATAACAGTAATAAGAGAGGTTGTGGCAGCCATCTTTGATTGATACAATCATGTATATCTTCATTTTAACTATCGCAATATTTATGCACATTGATTTAAGCATTTTTCATTATTTCTGATTAGAATTTGAAGGCACAGTAAGCTTTTATCTGGTAAATTTCATGATTTTAGCCATTTATGGCCCTGTCCAAAATGATCTGCCGTCTGCGCATGCGCATATTTTCTGCCGGTTCCATGCGAATAAGTTCAGATAATTAGTTAGCTATCATATGGAATCTCCCAACTTGTTAATTGCTTGGATATTTCCTAAATTGTTTGATTTTCCGCAATATTAGTGATTCACTGACTGGGCATTTTTCAATGAAATTGGCTATTTGAAATACTGATATTTGTATACTTTTTATTTAATTGCCTCTCCTTACTTTTTCCTCTTATCAAATTACACAGGGATTAACGTTATTGCCTTTTTTATCATACTTACGCGAAAAAAATTGGGATTTACTTGCTTCTGGTGTCATGTTATGCAATCTTACCACATGTTTGACACAAACAATTCAAATTTCCCGCCAAATAACTGATTTAGCAGTGTCCCAAATGTACTTACTTTGAGACAATGCTATAACGTCACTTAGAAATCCAAAACTGTATTGTTTGAAAGACAAAGGTTCATACTTTGTATTGATCACACTATCCCTCAATAGAATCACTCATGCATCCCATACCATGACCACTTTCATACCTTACTGAATGACTAGGGGGTGGGGGTACCGCGCTATTTGGCGAAAACGATCATGGTTTATCATGTGATACGTACAGTTGAAGAAAAAAAATTACACTGTTTTAACGAAATGCACTATGGGATTGTGTTACCAGCCTAAAATCAAAGAGGTCGCAAACTTGCTTACAATTGTATAATTAGCCTAGCTGAAAATCGTTATCTATGGCGTAGTATCTGTAAGGTCACGAGCTCTCAGCCATGACAGGACCAAACAAACCAACCAATAACAAGCTAAAAGTGACATCTCTGAATGTATAAACAAAGTGTGCAAAGGAGAAATTGTTGGGCACACTGGTAAAATGATTTTACAACAAGTTTTGCTATCATTATCAAACTGAACTCAATTTAAATCACTTATTTATCGAGCAATAATATAATTGTTTACGCATTTTAATTGTTTAGATACAAAGTTAAATAAATCAAGAGTTAAATGATAGATAAATAAATAAAAAGAAAACTATAAACGCATGGGCGGTCTATATAATTTATAAAAATTGACATAACAATGATGTTACATTAATCCACCATCAAATTTAAAAGATAGAAAAATAAAAGGATAACAAGCAATTTACGGGAATCGAACCCGTGATTGTCGATTGCCAACGACATGGCCAACGTATGCACGCCACAGAGACCGATGAGTATAATTGTGATAGTTTTATTATTTAGCGATATCCATTTATTTATAACAAACGGATTTTTATTGTGCCATTTTTGCCAAATTTGTGTGTTTCTCTCGCACAAAATGTGTTTGTAATGGGATTATACTCCTTATTTTTTAAAGAACGAAAAAAAAACGTTGATATTTTTGAACACAAAAAATTGCGTCATTTATACGGTCCACAATCAGTGTGCGACTGAACCATGAAGCTAAGCTTGGTAGGGGTATGGTGTAGAAGTCCCAAGTATGCAAATGGTCTCACTGAATACAATGTCATGGTCTACGACACATCTACCCAGTACTCAACAACGGAATAAATCTCATAATCCTCGTTTGCATACTTGGGACTTATACACCATACCCTACCCTAAGCTTAGCTTCATGTCGTGACGTGTTGCATTATTCATGTTACGATCTGTTATCATGGGTTAATGCACTGTGTAATTCTACATTCCCGGCAAACACTCTGTTCAAAAGCACAAAAAGTGGACTTGTTTTAAGCATTTTTTTGCAATTCTGAGGTGTGTGGGTCGTGTTTCTTTATCAAATTGGTTAGAAATCCATCCATTTTAGAACATCTGAAATTTAAAGTGGACCCATACACCTGGGAAAGTATGATGCCAAGGGCATATATTTTGCACGTAAATCCAATAAAAAAGTTCAGAAAATCTAACAAAATATGACGTCATGACCATTGCTTCGGGACAAAATGGCGCGGTACCCCCCCCCCCCCCCCCCCCCTACAATACCACGAAGTCTAAAACGACTGGCTGGTATCGCCCTCTGTAGTTTCAACTGCTCTATTTCTGAGTCACGGTTGAATTGACGCGTATAGCACACACACACCCCCAATGCTGCGTTATACTCACAACACATACGTCAGCAACTTTGTGTAGGGCACTCTTGAACATCTTAACGCAATGACATACGCACTGAAGTATTATTATTTTAATGAATTAAAGGTCCAGCGTAGTGCTCATTCAACTTATTTTCAAAAATTATACAATATTAGTTTGAACATTTCACATGTTATTTTTTATAAAATGTGAATAAATATATTTAAAAATGCCTAAAATACGTTCGGCCGTATACCAAATCCGAGCCCTTCGCAAGAAACCAGGGCTGTCAACTCTCCCGCATTAGGCGGGAGACTCTTTCTCCCGCACTCCCGCCTAGCACAGTTTTTGGAAACTGGGGGGAGGGGCACGACCATAGTTGTACCGATGAAAGGCATGATCTACCGACTACTTTTTTCACAGAATCCAAAAAATCGTACAAATGCACAATTTTCCCCCTGTCAGCAGCCGAAATCTTGAGATGAGTGGGGGTGGGGGGGGGGAGGGAGGGTAGAGACGAGGTTGTCCACAAAACCGGCAGAAAAAAAATCGCATGGTCAAAATCGCAAATCTACCGACGGAGGCTCAGGTTTAGGGGGTAGAGACGAGGTTGTCCACAAAACCGGCAGAAAAAAATTGCATGGTCAAAATCACAAATCTACCGACGGAGGCTCAGATTTACCGACGGGGATATTCCAGGGGGGCCGGGCCACACGGAATTTACTACCGGTATTTATTGCCCGTCGCCTACGTTCATTTGCCGTACCTTTTGAACTGTGCGACTTTTTGACCGTGCGAAATTTGTTGACGCATGGATACACCTTATGTTTAAATTTCGCGCAATCATCAATTGTTCAGCAAGGCATGATGATGGGAAAGGGCTAACATTGTAAAGAGTGTTTGTAAACATAGACCCTGTTACAGTTTTACACTAGTGCATTGTTTGCAAACTATGATTTCTCCTCTGTGTTGCCTGGTAGAGCGGGTTTTTCCAAATACGAAGATCGTTTTTAACACGGATTTGGGGCGCATTTATTATTTTTGTAAATTTATTGTTTCCCTTTTAATGGATCGTTCATAAAATGTTTAGTTTCGAAATCCCTGTGATTTTGTCTTGATTTTGATATAAAATACATGTATACACTTTGGTGGATCTTTAAAGCACCGCCCAAAACTATACATTATCGTCTCATGATATATAGTGCGTATCGGCTGGAAAGCAGCCACAAACCAAACAAAGTGCCTGTTGACATCCAAAACCACACACCCGCTATATAAGAACATTTGACAATCATGTAGTTTGCTTAAAGTGATTCCCATGTGATACACATGTGATGCCCATATAATACCCAGTATAGGCATATACAATAAAATACTCATGTGATGCCATGCCATTTTGAGACCCATGAGATACCCATGTGACCCCATGTGATAACCATTGGACATTCATTTGTAATTTGTTTCTGAATAAGGTCAATCTGCATTACAACAAGGCAAGCGTTAGTCAGAACCTGTGTCCATTTGAAGTGATCATCACCATCCATGTGAGACCCATGAGATACCCATGTGATAACCACTGGACACTCATTTGTAATTTGTTCCTGAATAGGTCAATCTGCATTACAACAAGGCAAGCGGTAGTCAGAACCTGTGTCCATTTAATGTGACCATCACCCCTACGGATCTCGACGCGGACCCCATACCAGCAGGGGCAATAGCAGAAAATGCTGTACCAGCCAAGAATAAACTAAGCATACGAGTCTGTGCAAAGTAAGTGTTGATGAGGGCGCTACTAACCCCGGAGGGGGAGGGGGCAATCTCATATATGAGGTGACTCGTATGTTATGTTTAAGCTAGCTATTTAAAAGACTTCTTTTCAGCCTATATCTCATACATACATTAGAAGTATAAGTTGTGATCCATGCCCTCTATCGCCCATAATTTGTTTTCTGGATGTGTCCAAGAAATTGGATTGACCCCAGGTTATATAACTACTTACCAACGACATAACAACGGTCAGCCAGAGTTCACCTCTATGTTAATGAGTTGCGCACAGAGGTGTTGATTCTTCTGTAAATACTAAACTTATAGATAGCGCATAGAAGGTTGTTTGGCTGCATTCAAACCAAGTAATGTATGTCCCTGTTAATCCCCTTATTATGTCGCAAGAGTGTTGCCCCCGGTGTTGCCATAAATGTCTCCTAAAGCACAGCGATATGCCTCCTAGATCACAACTCAGGACAATAAATTAGCCCGATACATTGAAAACACAACTGTTTGCAGGCGAGCAGCACCCATTTTTTTGGCCGCGAGGGCATAAAAATAGCCTAATTAAAAATAAGTAGTTTTTCGCTAATTGTCATGAAGTCGCACACCGTCGCACATAATGTTGAACTTGAACGCCCGTACAATACTTTTAGCTACAGTTTGAGGCATATATGTTGACCGTATGACACCGTACGGCTGAGCAATAAATTAATTTGTAATCGTCTTCGAAAATAAACTGTTGAGGGCAACCATGATGCTATACAACTAAACTGGATCTCCACATCCCTATATATCGCCGAAATTTAATAGGTTTAAAAAAGAATGTGGGTAAATAGTGAATACGGGAAGGATTTACTCTACATGTATAACCACCGCAATGAACTGTGGATAATATTGTGACGAACGCGAAAAGAAAATATTATTGTGCGCTCGATTTCGGGTTGTGCCCGTTAGTGGACAAAAGGACCATTAACACCAAGGACATAGTTAGTTGAATTTATTCCTCTACAACATTTGTTTAGCACAATCAGGGCATTGACCACATACAATTATGTCATTGTGCCCTATGTTACTTTAGTAAGGTCACGTACCAATGTTCATACACAGAGTGAACAAAGTTTGTGGAGGACAAATAAAACGAACCCGCGAAATTCAACAGACTATGCATAACGTGTAAAGCAATAGGCGACTGGTCTCTATAATAGGATTTAAATAACAATCATGTTAAAGATCGACAATGTGATTAGTGCTTTAAAGGGACATTAAGTGGTGTTGAAAACTTTAAATGTTTAAAAATTTACTTCAGAATTCAAGATGAACATTAAAAATTGCCATTATTGTTGTTTCTACTAACAAAAACACAGCAAAACTTGATTAAAACAATATCATCGCTATTTATTGAAAAACGCCCTCTATGCAAATATGGTTCGCGTTATATATCAGGTGTACTGCAGGGGAATACTGTCGGACGTAAAATGCTCGTCGCGGCTGTACGAGCATTTTTGAATCGACGTTTTCTTGTACAAAGAGGGCTGATTTTTCTTAATCCTTATAGGTATAAGTTCATACATGTAATACAATTATAAAAATATACTAATCCCAGTTTTTATCATAATTGAGGGCGCAGTCTCCAACACATCTCTTAGTGCCCCTTTAATCATGGATCATTGATATCCCTTCTGTATCTCTATTCCTATGGTACATGCCATATTATAATGTAGTAAAGAAAGAATGCATGGAAAAGTACATGTACCTATAAGATTACTATGAGACTGTACATTGCTGTACATCCCTTACTAAAGGTCAAATCTAAAGGTTTACCTTGGTGTACATTTTTAACACATTATTTGGCTGGTAAATACCACATATTTGATATCAATGGAAAGCTTGAAACACATTTTATCAGCTACAATTACTTATTCTGTGATTAAAACTACTCTCTTTGAGAAATGCCATCCGCAAGTACGAAGTTTCACGTATTTCGCATGACATCGGTGTTCCCCACCTTACTGACTGGCCTTTTAAAAGGTATGCTATCCCCAAAGTATGCCAGCCGGTAGCCTTAGTCCCACTCTTCAAAGTGTTATGCATTTTATCCATAGACTGCTTGTTCTCTCTTACCGAATGCCCCAGGGTTGAAAAAGTGCCAACCTTACAGTTGTATTCATTTCATGTTTTAGTTTTTCATCTCAGTTTTTCAACACTGCATGAAAGTACAGGGTGTCCCAAAAATTTCGAAACCATTTTAATGATTTGTATCTCTTTAAAATAAGTCGCAGTACCAAATTGAAAATATATTTGGAAAGAGAAAACTTGTAAAATCATTTCAGTATTACCAAACATGACCCCTTTTTGAGGCCCCTCAATATAAAACACACGCTGAAAGGTTTGGCTACATAACTCACAATATCATGTAGATTTTTTTTCTCAAAAAAGGTTATTCGCTTATTAAATGTTGTGCACAACATTAATGATGTTTGTAATAAGGATTATAATCAATCTGAAAGTAAAAAGAATCATTGTAGGGAACATTTTTCCTCTTCCTTACTTCTTTCCCTTTGTCGCATATTTGACTTTATTCAGCTCAGTATACCACGCTTTCGAATGAAAGTGCAGTATTCCTTTTCGTGAAACCTTCGTCTGTATTTTGGCAAAAGAGATAGCTGTAATTGTAAGTTTGCTACCAAAATAATTCTACAAGTCTTCTCTATCCAAATATGTTTTAAATTTAATACTGCAAATTATTTAACCGGGGATATAATGTTTTGAGAAGGTTTTGAAAAGGTTTTGGGACACACTGAACATCATAAAATCAATCTTATTCCAAAGGTTGAGTACAATTACTTCTGTGGTTCTCATGATAGAAACAACATTTCACTTGTAATTTGTTCATTATATACAACAGTACACCAACTTTTGAGTTGCTAATCACTTTTGGGGATAATTTGTTTTTCACTTATAACATCTTAAGGAAACCTCTCTCAGGCCTTCATGGTATGTTGTTTGTTAATCTGCAGCTTCAAGAAAGCAATCCTGTCTGAAATGTCCTTATATTCTAATATGTTTTCCTCAATGTCTTTACTAGGCATGCTTGTACTTATTTCAATGCATTGCTCATGGTGATTCCAAATATGGTAATGAAATTCAATAATGTAGTCATTTTTGAAACATTTTGTGAACTTTTAGAATGTCGTCTGCAGACACTGGCCACGTGGAAAGTGGTAAGGCTTGCATCTGTAAATCCTCTCTGATTCCATTTCTTTTCAGGTACTTAGGAGAAGGTCAGACTAACATGGCCATCATTGATGTTGGTCTCTTGTCTGGTTTTACACCGATTATGAAGAGCTTGAAGGAGGTGAGTGCTCACAAACCATGTATTAAATACTGGATGCAGTTTTATCATATACCTTTAAGTAAATTCAACGCAAACATCAAAGATACCTGTTGTTTTTTTCTAAAACAAAAATATTCCACATAGAATGATTTTTTTCCCCTTTTCTTCAAATAAACACTTTTTTCACTACATGTTCTTGATAACGTTCCTGCTAGGGTAGAAAGCTCAGACCCCTTACAACTTGATATTTTACCAAGCAAGCTATTGTTGTGAATATGACGTTTCCAATCGCTTTTTTAAACTTTCATTTCAGGTTATTCAGAATACCCCCCTCATCCAGATGTATGAAGTATCTGATCGCTCTGTCGTCTTCTATGCTGACCAGGTAAGTATGCTGCCTCTGTCACTTGCATTTTACCTTCTAATCTTTTTCTGCCCTCCCTCCCTCCCCCCCCCCCCCCCCCCCCCCCCTCAAAAAAAATCAATTTAGTTAAAATAAGACAAAATTTGACAATTTTAGCATAAAATGGCAATTTTTTTGTGCGCTTATTAAATTAGGTTAAACTAGACAAAATTGTATCATAAAACAGCTAAATGTGTGCTTGCAAATGCGCATTTTCATACCAAATTAGAAAGAAATGATACCAAATTTTACAATTTCAGCGTAAAATTGCAAACAAAAATGGTGCGCTTCGCGCGCATCTTCTTTTCTTCATGCTCCACTAAACAAACATTCTTTTTTCACCCAAAATTATGATGCTGGCGCCACCACTGGTCACTAGTCCATTTGGTTACAGAAAAGTTTATCAAATTGTTCATAAAGAGAAAGAGGTCAGCTGCTGGGGATGGGGTAGGGAAGAGGCATGTACTGACATCATATAATAGGTTGTCCACTTTGTCACTTATAGCGTCTAAAGAAAACATCTCACTGGCCTATAACTTTTGGCCAATATGGACCTACTTCAGATACTAAAATCCCAATTTTGATAGGGAAAGTGAATTTGATCTGGGTCACCAATTCCTAATACTATCTTATATACATTGATCGACTCCAAATTGGTGAGCTGCCCTATATCAGCGAATTAATACAGGAACGTGAGAGTGAATGGACACAACGGCTGCACTTTGCATCACATACGTGACATGTGCGCTTTTTCGCCCAGTAATCTGGGCATATAGCTTGGCTTTGTGGTTGGTAGGGGGTAGGTCATCGGTTAACTCTGGTGTTAAAAGTGTACTTTTTTATGTGGCTAATCATAAATGTAGTGCCAAAAATGGCAAAATCATGCCTCTGTCACATCAGATTATTGGTCGAACGAGGAAAAACGATGGGGTATTTCCGAAGTTATCAGAAAAAAAATGTTACTTTTTACCCAATTCTCTCACCAACGATCTATGCTTTGACTGAGTTATCTATAAATAGCTTCACTTAAAACAGTTTGGTATAAACATTTAGAAATCAGCAGGGAGTGTGACCTCTACACACCATCAATACATTGACATGTAGTGTACTCTGTAATCGAGGATCTATGGTAAAACCATGGAATACGTAATAGTGGGTTGGTGACATGACCTCAATGCATACTAGTAGTGTATGCAGCCTTAAACTGATGCAGCCCCTCTTATTGGATGAATAAAGTTTCCCTTTAAAGGTAATGTCAAAACTAAGCTATTTTTTCTTCATTTTCTTCTCATTTATAGTTTTTTTATTATCATTTCTTTCGCTGAAAAGATCACATAATGTACATCATAAAACAATTTAAATACTAGTATACATGTGGTGATGCAAATTATATTTACCAAGGGGTACATTCATGTATGAACAAACAGCTTAAAAAACGCCTCTCAAATCGTAAAGTGTTACTTAGTTAATACGGATGATTAGTATAACTATCATGACCAGCTTCACAAAAATTGGGTTAAGGATCCTTTCCTTTACCAACGTTATAGGAATTGTTATGACCCTAACAAGCAATAATAATAACCCGAAATTCCTTATGAAATTTACTTTCATGGAGTGTATTTCCGTTCAAAGAAGAGCTTTAAATGATCTTATTCTTTGAAATTAAATTTTAAAATGGAAATGTGTAGCGCAAAGCGATATGCACCGCTCTCAAAACTTTCGGGTACCACCTTTGTGTGTGTAAAACTTCACAAAACAACATGAACAAGGCAAGGGTGATGTCTTCTCCTTTCTCAAATATTTGTTATCACATTTTTTTTCACCCAACAAACTTTGGATTGACATATTGCAATTATAGAGGACAGTTAATGTAAAGTTTGAAAGGGTAAATTTAAAAGGCTCCGTGATTACACGAATAAGGGGGTATATTTCAGTGGCTGAGTGATCTCTGGAATTAAGGGTATATTCGCTGTAAGAAAACTTGGAAGGGACCAGTATTTTCAATTACTTGACATGAGATGCACGGGTACTCGAAACGTGTTGAGAGTGGTAGTTGGCCTACGGGAGAGCAAAGGGGTGTATGGCCATACAACAAATTACTCTATGAATAAACAAGTTTCAGTTTCAAGTGAAATAAAGTTTTCTAAATTAAAGGGAAATATATCTGAGTCTGTGTTATCCTTAAAGTTGTGATTGAATACAGTTGTTAACTCTTTGAATGATTTAAAATCGCATGATATTGATAGCTTTCTGAAATTATGAATCTATCACTCTATATTTGAAAGAATGATAATGATTGTTTAAAAACCAATCACAGCTTAAGAATGTTAAGGATTCCAAGAGTCCTCCCAGTCCCTAAGATTCTTTCAAACAGATTTGCATGACATCAATGTTGATTCTTGACAATTCAAAAATGTACCCCTACCAAGTGTATTAAGTTCATCTTGCAGTCAAAGTCCGATGGTTCTATAATCTGACAATACAATAAGTTCCATAATCCATTACAAATTTGTAAAAGTGTTAAAGAAATTAACTTCTCCGTAACTGATAAGGCTCAATAGTCAATAGACGTTATTCGTAATTGGCGATTTCAAACTAAAGAGGGAGACATACTCGATGTCACGCCGATAAACATACGATCTCGTACTTTTACTGCAATATAATGAACTGTGAACTTCTACATTTTCCTAGATAGTGTCGATTACCAGCAAACATGTTATTTCAAACTAGTGGAATAATTAGTTTATACGTTCAAGTTTATTTCACGAATGTAATAAGGTCAAATATTGAACAGCTCAGAAGTATGACGAATTTTTATGATTAGTGCAAAGTTCACCACATTGAAAACTACACCACTCTCGTCTCGACTACTGCCTCTAGCCTCGTTTTCGGAGCACATATTGCTCTGAACATGCTCAGTTGGATAGCACAGCCCTCTTTTGACGGTAAATGGGCCAATTACGAATAACGTCTATAGTATGAATAATTATAGAGGATCTGAAATCCAAATATTGTACATTTTTATAGTCTGAAAGCTGAAAAGGGTTTCCATAAAACACACGAACATTATAATCCATTGTCAGATGAAAGGCCCTACAGTTTTTAAATAAGTTCTGCAGATCGACTAAAAAGAACCCATAGTAATATTCAGACTATAAAGAACACTTTTCTATGATTCGAAATAAAGTCATAGAACCCTATTTCAAATTTGTACTACAAAACCTGCTTTAATGTTCGGATTGCAGACATACCCTTTCTTCGTAATCAGATTATAATACATGATCATGATATTGGGACTATTTTCAGATTATTGAACCTTATATACGTTCAGACTATAGAACCTTTGTACTATAGAACCTTTTTTAGGTCGTCCGTAGGAAGAGACCTTATGGCAGCATCCTTCGTGTGTAGTCTGTGTGTGTGTGTAGTGTGTGTGTAGTGTGTGTCAACAATTTGGTATACACTTTTTTCAACAATTTGGTATACACTTTTTGTTTTGTCCATTTCTTTTCCATACAATGTCCAATTGCAATCAAACTTCGGTCATAGATGCAACATGGAAACCTTCATATGTTAATGAGGTCAAAGGTCACATACCAAGGTCAAAGGTCATCCGAGGTCAAGATGTATGTAAAAGTGGCTGCATATGTAAAATTGATTACATTTGTCCATTTCTTTTCCATACAATGACCAATTGTAACCAAACTTTGGTCCTAGATACAACATGGAAACCTTCATATGTTAATGAGGTCAAAGGTCACATACCAAGGTCAAAGGTCATCTGAGGTCAATATGTAAATGTAGAAATGGCTGCATATGTAAAATTGATTACATTTTTCCATTTCTTTTCCATACAATGTCCAATTGCAATCAAACTTCGGTCATAGATGCAACATGGGAACCTTCATATGTTAATGAGGTCAAAGGTCACATACCAAGGTCAAAGGTCATCCGTGGTCAAGCTGCATATGTAAAATTGATTACATTTGTCCATTTCTTTTCCATACAATGACCAATTGTAACCTAACTTTGGTCATAGATACAACATGGAAACCTTCATATGTTAATGAGGTCAAAGGTCACATACCAAGGTCAAAGGTCATCTGAGGTCAAGATGTACATGTAGAAATGGCTGCATATGTAAAATTGATTACATTTTTCCATTTCTTTTCCATACAATGACCAATTGCAACCAAACTTCAGTCATAGATACAACATGGAAACCCGCATATGTTAATGCGGTCAAAGGTCGCATAGAAAGGTCAAAGGTCATCTGAGGTCAAGATGTAAAATTTAGTACACTTTTTTGTTGTCTCTTGTTCATATTTTTGTTGTCTCTTGTTCATTTTTCCATACAATGACCAATTGCAACCAAACTTGGGTCACGGATGCAACATGGAAACATTCATATGTTAATTAGGTCAAAGGTCACATACCAAGGTCAAAGGTCATATGAAGTCAAGATGTAAAATTAGCTGCATATGTAAAATTAATTACATTTAAACAGGTGAAGTACAATTGCAACCAAACTCCAGGATGTTTATTTTATTTTTTATATCCTGGATCCGCTAGTGGTCTAACCTCTTTCTTTCTAGATGCCTGTGGTTTGAGATCCACCTTGTTTTTAATCTACCCATATAAACGGACGACCTATTTGGGACCGCTGTCCCTATTTTTTCGTATTATAGAACTCCTGTCGGACTACGAACTGTGAGTCGATAAACATGAAACCGAATGCGAAATGGTCTTCACCTCATTGCAAGGGATTTTACCTGATACTGGGTATTCGCTTTTAAAGGGAATTTTATCCAAAATTGCGTGCGAGTGTAAGGATTACCTTTGCACGTGGACGTTTGAAACCGGCACATTTCTTGCCAATTTGGAACTGAATAAACTATAGTATAATTGTACGAACTTGATAACATTAAGGATTTAAAGTATCTACAATTCAGGAAATAACTGTTGGAACACTTTGAGGACTTCGTTGAAATCAACCCCCCCCCCCCCCCCCCCCCCCTCCCATATTCAATATTGTTCAGAACCGTTTCATCTCCACGGTCGTTGGGACCCTCACATTGATTGGTGGGGGCGGGGAGGGATATGAGTTAGTATATAGCTTAAGCTTAAACATACAAGTTTGTTGCAAAATCAGCTCTTGAAAATTGTCCCTTAAATGTGTTATATTAGCGGAGCAATGTATTCCAACACGAAATGTCCTTGATTGAAGGATCGTCACTACCAGATTCATTGCATGACTTCAAGTGCCGGAAAGCTCAGGCATGGATTGCATGCAACAAACTTGACAAAATGTGGAAGTCAAAACTTGATAGAAACATCAACATCAATTTTTTCCAGGGCATGTGTAGAAAGTATCCTACTATATGGTTCAGAAACCTTGACGGTAACTCAAAGGTTTAAGGATAGAATTGATGGATGCTACACACAGCTACTTCGAAGAGTACTTAACATCAGCTGGCGAGACCACCAAACAAACAGAGTGGTGACATCCCTCCTCTGTCAGTCACTTTGAGAAAGAGGCGTCTACAGTTTGCAGGACATTGCGTACACACTAAGGACCAGCCTATCTACCACTTGATATTTTGGACTCCTAAATATGGCCATTCTAACCGTGGCAGGAAAAACACTACCTATCCTGACAGCATTGCAAAGGACATGGCTCTTGACCTAAGTGTTATTCCACAGCTCATGATGAAAAAAGTTACATGGTACCAATATATGTGTCAGCTGCTTCCACTATTCCGTCCAAGGACGACCAATGATGATGATAATTGTAGGATGAAGCAGTATCCGTTACATAACTTTCAATGTAAATACCCTGAATAAAGTTGACCAAAAGAGTTCACTTTGCGATATTTCGGGGGAGGGTACGTAAATTATTTTTTGACAAGGGCATGCCATTTGAAATCCTGATTTTCTTTTGTAAGGGTGTTCTGAATGTCCACCTTGAGTAAACATCTATGGCAGTATAAAAAACTTGATCGGAAGAAGCCTGTTCTTATAGACCATATCACCTCACGGCTGATCAACAATGTTAAGTGCCTGGTTCCATTCCATGCATGGGGGATGCATTAACTGTTTCATTGACTGTTGTTGTAAATACAGATGGTAGTTTGGTTTAGTATAATGGACGTCCTCTTGGAACTGGCAGTCAATGCACACGCATAATTACATTTTTGTTTGCTTTCCTTGCCTGCTGTGATGTTACAGGTGACATCATCTTTAAGAATCAAGTCTCAATAAATCTTGAACGCACACTTGTCTCAAGAATATCTTAAAAGTTGTTAAAACTCTAGTTTAACCCATTTTATATAATTCTTACCATTTTATAGATACCAGGCCAAGACAGTGCTGCACCTCTGTGTGTGACTTTTGAAGCAGAACAGTCTTTCAAAGTGGGCAACGTGCAGCCTGTACCAGTCAAAGTTTACGATTTCTACCTGCCTGGTAAGCACTATATAAATACTAGAGATGGTCAATGCAGTGCTTGAAATAAGGAGGCATCGGTGAAGCTGTTTTGACATTGTTGATGGGGTCAGTGAAGCCATTTTGACTTCAGTGAAGTCTATTCGTTTTGCCTCATTGAAGTCAAATTGGCATCAGATGCCAAAAAATGACTTTACCCTTCAAAACCCTTCACTGATGCCAAATAATCTTAGGGATGATAAAAATGGGGGGAGGTTGTAAAATTTTCTTAGAATTTGTGGTAATCTTATAATTCTAAAGAACAAAGTTATTTCAAATGAAAATTAAACATTAAACTCCTCCGATAACCAGACATCTCAAATTTTAAAAAAAGATTCTGTTGGTTTGGGCCCTAAAACAGTTTTTATCTCATTGTCTTTATAATTGATATTTTCTAGAGTATAGGATTATACAAATGTTGGCATTAGGATTGTTGGGTAGCGAAAAGGGGAGAAATATACTACATTGCAGGGTATATGCTGCAGAGTAAAAGCATGACAAACCAAAAAGTTCCTCAAAAAGTTCGGAAATTTATTTCAAACTCCAATTTTCAGATATTTCTTGTTATGTTGATATTACTGTAAAACCACGTAGAGGGGCATTAAGAGATGTGGTGGAGGCAGCGCTCTAAATTACAAAAATATATGATAAAAAACTGGGATTTGTATATTTTTACAATTGTATTACATGTATGAACTTACACCTATAAGGATTAAGAAAAATCAGCCCTCTTTGTACAACAAAACATCGATTCAAAGAATGCTGACAGGGCCCGATCAGCATTTTACATGGTTAAGGGTGGTATTCCAACATATTTAATTCGCAAAATAAAGTATCCGCAAATTTTAAGTGTTTTACAGTATTTTATGTACCAATGAAAAGTTGATGTGGTTTTTGATATTATAACATTTGAAACAATCACTTGTTTCGGTGTTCAGCCACTATAGCTGGAGGGAGAGAGGTCTCAATATGATGGGCCAAAATCATCTCTTTGCGCTCAAAAGAACAACTCTGTTGTCTGTTCAATGAAGTATTACATTGGCAACTACAGTGTTGAGTGATGCTCTATTGACTTTTGAGCACTTCCTGTGGAAGTGAGTGTGTATTCCAGTTACAATGTATCTCTCATGTCTTTTTATTTTTCAGGCAAAGAATGCATTAAATTCTATCGTCCATACGGCAGAAGTCCTATTCTATGAGCACTACCTGCCGATTGGTTGAAAATTAGGATGTGTCAAATGTTGTGCCAATAAGAGAAATTGATAGAATAATTTCATGTCTTTTTATTTTTCAGACAAAGAATGCATTAAATTCTATCGTCCAGACGGCGGCAGCCCCGTTCTACCTACAATTTGTGAAGGGGGAGTTTGCGAATGTGCAGCCTGTAAGCCTAGTTTATTTTATTTATTGTTGCTGTTTTGTCAAAACATTGTGTTGACCCTTCAGCCAGACCTGCAAATCAAAAAATTGTGTTGACCCTTCAGCCAGACCTGCAAATTTCCCATATCGCATCGCAATTTGCACCTTAAAATCATTAACTGCGATACAACTTTCAAGGGCTGGTGCAAAATTGTGATACAAGTTTTTGCAGCCCAAAAACTAGTTGCTATCACGAATCACCTAAAGCTGCACCTTGACTTAAACAGTTTTGTAGGTGGCGTGAAACCTTAAAATATGAAACGTGTTTATTTATGCAGTTAGATATTTTTTTATATATGAATGAAGAATTAAGTCAAACCTCAGGCATTACTGCAGAAGACTCCCTGAAATTAAACCGATCTGAGCCACAAATATGAACAGGATTTTGCTTAATTTTCAGTGAAAAACAGCAAAATTACCAGAGGGTGAAAGATGGGACCCTATTTGGCGGCACATCCTTGTAACCTCATATCCACTAAGTACCCCGGTATTATGCTTCCATCACATATTATGGTTCTGATGAATTTGATAGTTTATCCAACATCAGATGGAACATGACCTTTTATGACATATATTTATTTTGCAATGTGAACGGTCATCCTAATCCTGTTTATGTTACAGTGAAACAGACTATAAGTTCTATAGTTTATTCGCCATGACATAGAGCATGATCTTTGTTATAATGTTACTGTCCATTAATTTTGTATGATATTCTTTTGCAGTAATGTGCCATTTAACATTGAACAGACTATAGTCTAGTAGAAAAACTTCTATTGTGGGAGTTCTACATGTTTATTCTGTATTACATGTGGGATAGGATCTAGAAATAGGTGTTAGAGTTATAGAGTTAGTCCTAGCCCCAATCATAGCCCATATTCCTGTATTACATGTGGGCTAGGATCTAGAAATAGGTGTCAGATTTGGAGTTAGCCCTAACCTCAACCATAGCCCATAGTCCTGTATTATGGAATAAATCCTTTTGTAGAATTGAAATTGCTAACTCGGCACAGCCTACAATCAAGGAAAAAAATGTTGGCACACTTTGTCCCAATTAAGGGAAAAAGGTGCCCCTCTCCCCCGAGGCAATGTTGATCCGAGCCACATGTCATCAGAAGCTTTGGCAGCTCTCTCAACATTGATAGATGGGGGTGGGGAAGGATGAGAGAGAGGGGGAGACCTCTGCGTGCTGTTAAAGAGCGCTATGTCCCAAGTCGGTTCTCTATTGTGAGCACAGTGATAGTTGTATTAAATTGTATCAAGTGTGCCAACTATTATTTTCCTTGATTGTAGCTGGTCTAGTGGTTATGACATTCCCTTTGGGATCGAGAGGTTGTTGGTTCCAATCCCAGTATTCTCAGATTTTATGTAAAACTTTGCTTTCAATGCATTTTTTCTTATGAGGATGAGGACAAATTTCCTAAGTGTGAAGACTTATGACTAGCTTAATTTGTGATAGCTTACTCATAACTACAATCCAAGAAATGAGTGTTGGAACACTTTAAGGACCTCGTTGAAATGCAATCCCCCCCCCCCCCTCCCCACCCACCCCTGTTGCGAGTGAGTCAAGATCGACTTTCTGTTCTAAAAAATCGATCTTGACTCATTTCGATGTGAAGTGAGTAAATTAGAAACTATTGAGGATGAGTTAGACCAATTACCACATGACTCATTTTTTCGATGAATGGGTCAAAAGTCGAACTTGACTCGTTTTTGATATCTTGTGAGTCAATTCATATCTGTCGAGAATGAGTCGGAACCTATTTGAGTAATTTGACTCATTATTTCAAATTATTTTAGTAATTTGACTCGTTATTCTGACCCCCTACTTTCACAAGTGAGTCCTATTGCACCTGACTCATGAAAGATGCACCCAAATGGATCAAGTGACTCAACAAAGTTTATGTGTGTAGTCTTCAGGATGACATAATTTTAGTAGTTTTATCCTCTAATAGCCCCCCCCCCCCTACTGTGTGACAAATTGCCCCTGCTCCTGAAGGAAAATCCGTGAACCATGAACAAATCTGTGTAAACAGTAGCTCCTGATTCTCAATCCTTATTTCAAACCCTGATTTTGAGTTACGTTAAATATACCAGTGTTAAGAGATAATATCCAAATTGTATAGACTTCATAAAGCTAAATCAATTTACAGAGACCTAAGATTGCATACATCTTACTTTGATTTAAACTATTACTAGACAACGATTTGTTGATGAAGATCGATAACTGAAATCCATACTGTAATGATTCCAAAACTGGTTTAAAATTATGCTAAAATGGGTTCAAGTCTTTGTATCGTTGACTCTCATGACAGACATTGACGAATGTGCTACGAGTATTGACGATTGCAATGCGGATGCTACATGTATAAACACAGTAGGCAGTTATACTTGTCAGTGTAATGATGGCTATGACGGGAATGGCAAGACATGTTCAGGTGAGTTACGGATTGCATGCATACATCTTACTTTGATTTAAACTATTTCTAGACAACTATATATGTTGATGAAGATCGATGGCTATCATCACATTATTCACATACTGTAATGATTCAAGAAATTGGTCAAAATCGGCCCAAAGGTTACTGCGCTTATAGGCCTGTTGCCAGAAGAAAGAAGAAGGAAACAGTAGCAATACTGTATATGTTGTTGTATATTGGCCGATTCTAGTCAAGAAGAAACAGTAGCAACAAAAGAAGTTTTGCCAAACTTAACAGACATTGACAAAATGTGATACAAATGTTTACGACTGCTTTGCTAATGCGACATTACTTGTTGCAATGATCATGATGATGGCTATGACGGGGATGGCGGGACATGTTCTTGTTAGTCTATGATTGCATACGTTTCAATGATTTAAAATGTTTCTGATAATTAATTATTTCGATATACAAATTTCAGGCTTTGATCAGTATTATTATTATGTTCAATTTATTATCAAAACCATTTTTCTTGCTATCGTTGACTTCCATAATAGACATTGACGAATGTGCTACGAAAACTGACAATTGCAATGCCAATGCGACATGTATAAACGCAGTAGGCAGTTATACTTGCCAGTGTAATGATGGGTATGACGGGAATGGCAAGAGATGTTCAGGTGAGTTACGGATTGCATCTTACTTTGATTTAAACTATTAGGGGAGGATGGGGCAACTGGTCCGGTTAAGCATATTTCATGATATAAAAGATTAAAGCTCGTGTAAATATTTATGGAATTTCTATGAAAATATCACCCATGTAACTGTTTACATATAACATATAATCAATGTTAAATAATATCTAAAGAAGAGGCCAATTACCACTAACTGAAAACTTTACTTGGCACGGATTAGTTACCCCATCATTGGGGAAACTGGTCCTATATGTTCCAACGGTTAGAATACACAGAAATCAGTGAATGAAAACACGGAAACTAGGCAGTATTTTCTTTACAAACACATTTCCATATTATTTAACATGTAAAAAGGATACATGTCTCATGAAACCCATGTTTTATACAGTTTTCGTGGTTAACGTGTAAATAGCAGTATACTAATGGTGTACAAAGCAAGCGAAATTTTCGACTGCACATTTATTAGATAAATCGGTATGAACCTAGCTAAATGGTTACATGGTTGTGTTATTCAGATGCCCCATACATTTGTCTATATATACCCCTTTCTTTAATGATTTTATTTACTTCATACACTGAGCCAAAAAAGAAACTTATAAAATTTTAACAGATCACCAAATAAAATTCTGTGCATGAAAATGTACCAAATTTGGATACAATATTAATAGTAATATAAGTAATATTGTATTCAAATTTGGTACATTTTCATGCACAGAATTTTATTTGGTGATCTGTTAAAATTTTATAAGTTTCTTTTTTTTTATAAGTTTCTTTTTTGGCTCAGTGTATAATCATCATTTAGTACTTATCATAAACCAACTTGATATTTAGCCAGCTTTTCATGTTACAGGGGAAGTTAGTCAATATGACAATGATGACTCAACGGTTAATATACACAAAAAGCAGTGGATAAAATACATAAATCATGATATTTGTCATAGCAAATACCTTTACAGACGACACCATTCAAAATATAATAAGCTGTAATTCATAATACCTATGTTTTAAACCATTCTAAAGCAATTTCATGTCATATTGTAATCCTTTAATAGCAGAAATAGTGGTATTAGACTTGAAATGCCCCAAATTGTCTAAGAACTAGAAAGAAAGTGAATTATTTCATATTCTAATCACATTTCAATACCGAGTCATGTTTTATTGACACTAACAACTAATTTTCAAAATGAATTTTACAATTTTGATTAAGTTTTTGCAGGCGGACCACTTGCCCCATACCCCTTCGGACCACTTGCCCCAACAAATGACGTAGCACTTTGTCGAGATGAAACATTATTCAAACACGCCTGTGACGTAATAAATTTTACGCCAAAATGTTTTAAAACATAACACCATTTGTCATAATAATCAATAACTCCAATACATTTCAGAAAAAAGGCAAAACTGCATTTTCGTTTTTAGCCATTACACAGATTTCTGTAGCCAGCGAGTATTTTTGAATTCGCAAATATTACGGCGTGCGGGTCCTACAAGAAGACGAGTGTCTTTAGATAAAATAAGAAATGGTGTACTTTGTTATTTGCCTAATAACTCTACCAAATGAATACCCGTGATAATGATTTAAGTTGAAGTATTGCCCCATATTCCCCTACTAGATACTTTTATGGTTTTACAAAACAAGGAACAAAACGATTTGTTGATGAAAATTGATGATTGAAATCGTTGTTGCTTTTAATGTAAACTGTCATCACATACTGTAGTGATCCAACTGGTTCAAAAAACACCAGGCGCAAATTGTTTCAAATATTAATTTGTAAAAACAATAGAATTCTTTTGTTTTGAGCTATAATTGTGTATGATGGAATGATAATCATAAATTATGTTACTATCGTTGACTCCCATGACAGATATTGACGAATGTGCTACGAATACTGATGATTGCCATACCAACGCGACCTGTATAAACACAGCAGGCAGTTACACTTGTCGGTGTAATGATGGCTATGACGGGGATGGCATTGCATGTTTGGGTACGTGTAAGAATTGCTTACGTCTTGCTTTTAAAAATGTATTACCAAAATGTGCCGTCTAGAAAACTTTTATCAGGGGGGGAGTGCCATGTTTTTCTGCTTGCAACGGGAGCTGTATTGCGCAATATCAAAGTTAGAGCAACTGGCAAAACTTCGCAAAAACTTATCGATTAGGTCACGAAAAGTCATCAGGTTATTATGATATCTGCAACAACAAAACAGCGAGAGCAGCGAACTAAATCAGGTGTTGATTACGATTACAACGTCAAAAGTTGACATTATGAGAGGTTTAGTGCTTTGTTCAGCAACAAAAATCCAAATATTACCCCAATGGCCAGCGTAGCGTGATCCGTGAGCATGATGAGGATGATATTGAAACAGTCTAGAGACTCATGTCTCATGATTACGATGGCTGTGTGTGTGACATGTAATGATATGTATGCAGAATTCGGAAAAAGTAATTTATTCGCTCGGCTCGGTACGGCAGAACCTTATTGGTTTGTTGGTTTGCAAATTTGTTTTTCCCTGCTAGTCACAAGAAACATGATCCCTCATCTATACCAAAATTGGGCATCTCCTACATGTAGTTTTATTAGTCTAATAATGGTAATTAATAGTACTCTTATGAGTCTTAGTCTTAGTCTTTACTGCAGTCCAAACCACTATGTTCATAATCATGTTACATGTACCCTAGGCTATGTGTTATTCAAAACAAAAATTTGTCAATCAGCGTCATGATCCGTACGCTCGCGATCATTACAAAGGTTGAGCGTTTTCCTTGCATGCAGTGCATTCCAAACCAGTCGCAACATGGTTTGGGGTCTTGTTGATTAGGGCCCGCAATTGGTCAATTACCTATTTCATTGACATTTTTTTACAAGTACGTCACATCTTCCGGGTTTACTGCGCCCTTGCCATTGCGAATGACATGGATATGCACCAGTCGCATGGGAAGCTGGGGAATCGTATACACTGTGATCAACAAATTTTTGTTTTACTACTAACTACAGTCTAGCCTAGGCCTATTTTTTATTTTTAAATATTAAACTTTCTTCAGTCTCAGAGTTAAAATAAAATAAAGGCCTACAACGTTATAGGCCTTTATTTACAGTTTCACTCTAGTACAACAAATCAAGTCGAGCAAGTTGAGCATGTGTGGTCTAGTGGATAGATCGCAGGTCTCACGATGCAAAGGTTGTGAGTTCGAGCCCCACTACGGCCAACATGTTTGTATCCTTGGGCAAGGTACTTAGTCTCAATTGCCTCGTGGTTCAGATCAGAAGTCACGTAGAAATGGTGGTCTCGTGCATCGGAAGAGCAACATTCGAGCACGTTTAAAGGTCACAGATTCCTTCGTAAAGAGTAGGGGATCATCCCGGTCTGTGGCTGTACACACATTGTCCCAAGGAAACTGGGGCCTTGGCGTTAAAGGTAGATGACCCGATCACATTCCGATTTTCAACTTGAAGTTTTCTATTCTACATGAAAGGTCATCCTTAAAAAAGTCGTGTTCCAAAGTTTGAGTTGCATAGCTCTAATGGTTCTTATTTTACACGCACAAGATGCTGTGAACTGTACCCATTGAGTAGTACACAAACTATATCGGTGGTATACCACCATTCGCGGTAATTCGACGTTATTTCATTGATTTCTCCGTAATTATACCGATTTAGGCCGTCAAATTTCAGTATGATGATGAGAAAAATACGAGCTTTCATATGATATGAAAATCTCCGTATGTTTGAAATAATTCTGTGTTACGAAAATGTGATCGGGTCATCTACCTTTAATATCCTGACTTATGGATTCTGCCGAGTATTGATGTAGATGTAGATGTCATACACAGTAATTTGGTCATCATTTGGTATTATATAATAATAACCCATACGGATATTAATACTATATTAGTGAAAGCAATCCAAAAATAACCATTTTTTGTGGCATGGCCATTTGGTAATAATGGTATGTGTATAGCATGAAATATTGTTGACACAGGCAGAATTTGGAATAATTCATTCAGTAGAGCGCTCGTAATACCCAGTGGCGGATACATGGGAGGGGGCGGGCGCCCCCCGTAAAATGTACCTTTTTTGTGTACGCACCCCCCACCGTAAAATTTGACAATATACCTTTTTTTGTACCACTTTACCTTTTTCAGAGATATAGGTATGTTCGTCGGTACATTTGCCACTTGTACCCTGCAATTTTTTTTTGCCGGTTTTGGGTCCACCACATCGCTACCCCCCCCCCCCCCCCCACACACACTTCACGAGCTGACGGCCAAAAAAATTAGGGACCTTTTACAAAAAAAATTTGGTGTCAGCCCCCCCGTAAATTTTAATCCTGGATCCGCCACTGATACCAATCCCTGTTCTGTTTATTGTTTACTTGCTTGTTTTGCCCTGCTACTGCCAGTCACAAGAGACATGCTCCCTGCACACAGTACTAATATTCCGTCAATTGCGCACTCCTACCAGACGAAAACTTGCATAGGCTTAGACAGTCAGCGTCATAAATTTACTGTACAGTTGAGTTAGTTTATGTAGCGGGAATTGGGCAATCATGGAATGAAAGCATCCGAGTTGTCAGCTTCAGGTATTTTCATCAATTTTTTCAACTTTTCTGACTAAATTTGTCAAACCTTTGCTTCAGATCTCATAATCTCAACCTATTTCAATTTCCAAGAAATAATGGCTTGAATTTGGATCGCCCTATTCCGGCTATCAGCAAAAAAAATGATGCCGACACTGTCTATGCTAGTTTTTGTACATGTAGCTAGGGCGATCCAAATTCAAGAAAGTTTTTCTTGGAAATTGAAAAAGATCAAGGCTATTTAACCAAGGCATACATATTATTTAAAAATTAAATATGATAACTGAATTGAAGCAAGTTTGGCTATTTTTATTCAGAATAGTTGAATAATATTGATAAAAATATCTGACGTCCAGTTGAATGGGTTCATTAGGCCAAATAAAAAAAATACCAGTTTTTCGTCCCTGCCCGCTTCCTTTTTGCCAGCCGCCTCCTTTTTTTATTTTAAAACTTATATTTTGTCTTTCTTTTTTTTAAACAAAGTTGTAGCCAATACAAGTCTGAAAAAGGTGTTAGAACAGCAGGTCGAAAGCGGAAGTTTTTTTGTTGTTGGAAAATCAGTCCGCCATTTTGGATCCGCCATTTTGAAAGAAAAAAAGAAGAAAAAAAAGGGCCTCCTCCTTCCTTTTTTCAAAAAGCCCGGACGAGAAACTGGTTGTTTTTTTTGGCCTTAGGGCTATGTGTCAGAGCTAGGCCTTTCCTACTAGCGCAGTCCAACCACTATTTTCTGTCTTTTTTTGGTTTAGCTTAGCTTTGACAGTTTTTTACAGTACACATCATGTATCTACATAAAACTATGAATGGAACCCATTCAATTGAGCCATCAAGTATTGTGTTTGAGCTCCGTAGCTTTCGAGGTCATCATGACCCCTCATTCAGCGTAGTGTTTACTTCCCTCCACTTGTCACATGACCACCTTTTGGGCAATCACTTGACAGCAGGTCACCATAGATGGTGGGTAGGTCGTTGCCGGTGTCTGGGTTGAGTGTTAAACACTACGCTGAATGAAGGGGTTGTGATGACCTCGAAAGCTA
Organism: Ophiura sarsii; assembly: GCA_035610835.1. Taxonomy (NCBI): domain Eukaryota; kingdom Metazoa; phylum Echinodermata; class Ophiuroidea; order Amphilepidida; family Ophiuridae; genus Ophiura; species Ophiura sarsii. The sequence goes on along the minus strand of CM069446.1, from coordinate 2,978,034 downwards.
CAGAGCTCAAACACAATGGTTCGAAAAGGTATCTAAATTATTCCTAAAATCATGATCGAACCCAATATCAGTCTACATGCTTCTATCAAGTATTTTCATCAATATTTGTCAACTTTATTTTGATAGGTCAAATTAATCAAAATTTTGCTTCAGATATCATTTTTAAATTAAGTTTCATGTCCAAAGAATGTATGCCTGGTTTTAGCTTAACATAAACTTAACTGAAACAAATAGCAGGAATCGGTCAAAATTCAAGTCAGTTTCATTGGAGCGAGATTTAAAAATATTATCTAAATCTCCCTCCGACTCCGTAACTAAAACCATGGCAGGTAGCAGAGTCAGAATTCTCGCAAAGATTCCGGCTGGTAAAGTTGCGAGAATCCAAGTTGATTCTCGTAGAGATATTCTGTCTACACATAATTTGAATGGAGGAGAATCCATAGATTCTCACAAAATCCTTTGCAGGAATGTAAATGGATTCTCGCAACCTTTAAACGAAATTCTGACCCTGGGTAGGGTCATTTGGTCAGGTGGTTTTTTTTCTTTTTTTTTCTAAAAAAATAAAGAATTGTGGGTGGGTGAAATTTCAACAATTTGCAACAAACTTCATTTTTTTAATGTAAATTTTGTAAAACAAAATTCCCCTAAAATGTTTCTATTGTAGTGTAGGTGCATGGTACACATCAAACCAACACTGGGGTAAGGTACGGCTTGACCTATTCTGTAGGTCAGGTTCGGTGGTTCGATTCCATCACCAGTAAGTTTTACGTGCCTGTGCCCTGTACTTACTTACACTAGATACCATTAGGCAACAGAAAAATTTCTATAGGCAAACAGACCTCTCAGGTAGGGTCATTCGGCCGGGTGTTTATGTTAAATTGATTTCCCCCCTCAAAATCAAGAAGTGTGGGTGATTTTTCAACAATTTAATTTTTTTAATTTTTTAAATCCCCTTGAAGCTCATGGGTTTTCGTCATTTTTAAGGCAAAGATTCAGCATTCAGCAAGAAGAATTATAAGGTGGTTCGAGATCCATTATAATATTGAAACATTGAAAGTTGAAACTAATATGTGCGAGGCGCGCAAAATTGGCATTTTTATCACTAGAAAGAACCAGTATGACCTTTTTAATGTCCCCCACATTACGTGACCCCGTAACCCCCTCGTTACGCCCTCCCCATTTGTGCCACCTATGCTCCTACCCCTTCTCTTCCCCCTTCTTCTCCTCTTCCTCCTATTTTTAACTCTTTTGTCAATGGGGGGGGGACCATCTCAGTTTGGATTTTTTAGTGGGTGGTACCACCCCCACCCCCCCCCCCCCACCCCCCCCCCCCCCCCCCCCCCCCCCCCCTCTTAGGTAGCAGTGTTATAAACACGTCTCAGGAGGACGAGGGAAAGGAAACCAATTTTAAGCCTTACCATCGCTTGAACCAAGACTAAATTGCATGGTCTATCTAAGCAAGTAGATGAATAGAAAGCTATTGATATCCCTAGTTAGTAACTTTATTCATCTCTTGTCCCATATTTTCTGGCCATACATGGATGAACCTATGAATGATCCAAGAAATTGTTATGTAGCTGATACCAGGCCTGCGGCTGACGAAATGTTCCCCCGCATGTCAGCTCCCCCTCATTGACTGTGCATAAAAAATAGAACTATCAATTTACCACAGGGGTGAGAACTTGTTGGGTACCCAGGTTACAAATGGTATAATTAATAAGTATTACTGGTAATTTTCCCCCATTGACTTATGTGTGCAAACATGTACAAACATGAAGAAAAAAAAATCCTGTTAAACTTGTTCAGACTATTTGTTTGGGCCTGGGTCCCATATGATTAACACATATTTTGCAAAATAAAACTATTAACTTACCGAAGCGACCGAACGGGCTCAATATTCTCGCGGCTCAGGGGCCGGGATGTTTTTAGGCCTTTTTAATGCACTTTGAGGTTCCTGCCACACCATTTCTTGTTTTATGAGGCAGTTTAATGATTTTATCCACAAATAGTTTTAATTTTTTTAAATTTTTTAATTTGATTTATTTTTATTTTTTAGAGTGCCAGGCGGCCAGCCCAATAGGCAGGCGGGCCCGCCTGGCGTAGCTACAGCCCTGACTGACACCCCTTCAATGAAAAACATAATAACCCATCTGACTATGTAAGGGTAACAATTCAAATGTCAAAGTGTCAAAAATATTTTGCTTTGCTTTATTTATTACCGGTGAGAATATTGTCCTAACTACAACAACCATGTCTGGTAGAGCAAAAAGGAATTAATTTCAGGAAGCTATCTATTCCTTGCAGGGAAATTAGAGATTTCTTTAAAATCAAAAAATAATATCAAGTGAACTAGAGAATTACCCCACAGCATTATCATTTCTTTTCGTCATCGAACGCATGTTTCGAGTGCATTCAATCACTCAATACGAAACACTTTGTTACGTAATCACTCGCGTAGCTAGCGAGTGAGATGAGAGCTCTTCAGCTCATTCATTCTCGGTTTGTTATTCACTACCATGTATGGCTACCATTTACCATATGCCATTTCCAACTCCGTTCTCTACCTCTGTGTTAGATTTTTGTTATTTTGTTAACTTATGATTTCTTTTATAATATTAATAAGTAGATTTAGAAGAAAAAAATTAGTTTCTTACGGAGGAACTCACGTATATTGGCCATACGTGTATGTGCGGGGACAAAGACCCCCTTTTCTCGACCTGTCGCCGCTCATTAAGCATCTTATTTCACTGATAAGTCGTTCCACAAGCTATACAATCCAAACTCTAGCGCCGAGTTGCCCCCAAATACACCCAATTTTGGTAATTTAGCCCAATTTGCCCTAATTTACTTTAAATACACCCAATTGGGAGGAAAATGTTTTCAACTTGGGCCGTTCGCCAAGACCCCCAATTCAGGATGTGTCAGTTAGGTAAGCCCCTGTTTTGAGAATGCCCAGTCACACACCCCTACCCTCTTCAAATTCGAGTACCCCCCTCCCCACATTTTAGCCTATAATTTTTAAATGGAACATTTCTGGCCTCTAAGATTTTACAGACATAAAGAGAAAAATATGGGGATTCCTCTGATATCAAAATATCTTGATGTGAAAAACCATCATAGCCCCCAAAAAGTGATGGGAACATACACTTTAACCATCCAAACACTTTTAACCATCCAAACACTTTTAGCATGCAGTGCATCACCGTCACGTATCTTCAGTGACTTTCATCAAGGTAATCATAGAGCGTGTTTCTACTGGGGGAACTGACGCCCGGTAATTACCGTTAAGTTGTCCAGTAGAAACAGCCAGATAATGGTAATTAATGGTAAGTTTTGTAACCGCAAAAATCTTCACAACCAAGTTTGTTACCTGTAATTAACGGTAACTTTTCCAGTAGAACAGCTACCCGTAAAAGTAAAGTTCTGTTCTGTGACCCCGACGTATACAGGTACACGCTGGATTCTACCCATTGTGAGGCAGTCTTCTTCAGGTGGGCAGCATTGTTTGGTATAACAAAAGGTCAAATGTCGTGGCCCATCGACTAGGGTCAATCAACTTAGCGGTACCTTTTCGCAAGTAGAATCAAGGGGATTAAAAAGTTAGCGTTAAAACGTACCATTAAAATTACTGTTAACTTTGTAGTGGCCCAGTAGAAACACGCTCATAGGAACGGGTAAGGGATCCCATCCCCTCCCCTTTGACTTTGGGTGAATTGTGCCTATTGAAAATCTAAGGGATTAACTTAATTCCATCTAAATGGCAATTCGCCCCTTGTATGGTTTGATGATGGGCAATTTAGTATTAAAATGGCAAAATGGACCCAGGCTATATTACGAAGCGAATATACTGAGCCGAATAGCATTGGCAGCCGTGGTGTAGTGGAATGAGATTGGCTTTGGTGCAGGAGGTATCCTGGGGGGTCGGGGTGACCTTTCCGGTGAATTTTCTCAGAGGGTAAAAAAAAATCTGTTGCCGTGTGGTGTTATCAGGCCCTGATAACACTGTTATAGAATTAGGGTTAAGATTAAATCGGGAAAATAAGTCAAAAACAAAATATAACTTATTGATCAAAGTTCAAGCAATAGCATTTGCTCATTGATAGTATAGTTAAAAAGGTATACTTATAGAAAGGTATCCAGTGTAAGTACAGACAGGCACATACAATTTACTGGTGATGGAATCGAACCAACAAACTTGACCTACATACATGTACATAAGTCAAGCTGTACCTTACCCCAGTATGATTTGATGTGTGCCATGCACCTAAACTACATACCATACCAAGCAGAGATCTATAATTCGGGGACCAACAAAACCCTGTTCTCAGGTCAGTTTAAATGGGGGGGGGGGTGTGGGGGTGGGGTGTAGAGGTCCCGATTGCCGACAAGGCGACAAGCCACTGACAATCTTTTTTACAGACTCAAAAATAAAAATCGTAAAACTTGCACAATTTTTTCCCGCCAGCAGCTGAAATCTTGATAAGTGGGTGGGGGTAGCGATGATGTTTTTCTCAAAACCGGCCGAAAAAAATTGCATGGTCAAAATCGCAAATGTACCGAGTACCGACGGAAGCTCGTGTGTACTATGATTTTGCCAACAGATTTGATGAATGGGACAGATTTGATGACAACGATCTGCCACAGAAAAAACCTGTCTTGTTGTGCCAGCCAGCCATGCATTGGAGTTACATGTATCTCATTTGATGTGGCTGGCCCAACTAGGCCCAACGCTATGGAATAACACACTCCATTCCATCCACTTTAAGATCCAACAACAGTATCATTCATAACCTTCAAGCATAATCTCAAGACTGAAATTAAAAACTCTTTCAATTAACCCTAACCTCCTACCCACATTTTCCAAGGAAATGTTTGTCAACGACAAAAATCACGGACAAAAAGAGTAGCCACGCCCACAGGGCTGAACCCACAACCTCTTGGTTGAGAGACGAACACCCTACCAGTGCGAAACCATACTTTACTCGGCCAACTATGTAACCTGGGGCCATTATTTCATCGAAAAAGTGCCGCGCCAGCTTACAACAGACGGACTGCGCCGTGGCCATTTGTGGCACTGGGGCTGGTTAGTTGTTGGTAATGCCCCCCGCCCCCCCCCCCCCCATCCAACAAATTTGAGAGTCGAGACCCTAGTTACACCACTGGTTATAAATGTATTTGTAATTGTTTGTTAATTTTGCAAACCACCAATTATTAGTTTCATTTATTGTTATTTAAACAAGAACCGCATACTTTAAATTATATTGACTGTTCTACTGGTACTATATTTCAGTTTAAGAAATCCTTAAAGACTCATTTGTTCACAATAGCTTTTTAATTGTAGTCCATATCCATGTATTTGTTTGTTATTATGTTTTATGTTAAAGCACTTAGGGATCTCGATGTTAGGCGCTATACAAATATGGTTATTATTATTATTATTATTATTATTATTACTATCAACAATATGCATCTCAGAAACATGCACAAGTACAACACACTCACCCCTGCACATGAATTGCTTCAGTGCGTTCATGGCTTGTACACGCAAAACACATGCGCAAATTGATCGAGAATTGTTTGCTTCTATCGATTATGGTTGATAATTGGCATCTTGGAAATCCCCACAATATGTAAGAGCAACAAATTAAAAAGTCCCATTTTATAAATTATAATTATGCTTTTAATACACTGGTATAGGCCACAAAAATACGAGGTTTGTTTGATATAAAGTTGGATGGATTGAGCATTCGAGCTATGAGTTTTAAAAAAAAATTGCGAGACAAAGTCGAGCACAATATTTTCAAAACTCATAGCGAAACCAATATATTTGTGTATCATGCGAAAAAAATCCATCCAATTTTATCATTGAGAATCTAACTTGGCAAAAAAATATTGGGAAAAAAAAAGAAAATTCTCAATGCATAATACTGTAAATTCCCAAACATGGCCGACCCATAAAAAATGCACGTTTCTATTTTTAGAGATATTTTTTTATGGTGAAAATATATGTTTTTTAAATTTTTTTTATCAGAAGCTGCCAAATACATTAGATATAGATAAACAACCTGCCCCAGACTTTATTTATAAATACCCATTATATCATCTCTTATACACGAAGGAGGTGCAAATTCAAGATTCTAGCAAAAACTGGACATCAAACATGAGTTTAGCATTACATTTATGAGTGCTTAGGGATGCACCATTTAGATACTTAGGGGGGGGGGGGGGGGTGCTGGTGCATGGGATTTTTTTTTATTTTTAAAAACTTTGCCCACTATCCAGGAAAAAACAAAACTTTGCCCACCAACCAGGAAAAAAAGATGAACCACTGCTGAGTAAAAAAAAAGATGACTCACCCAACTCAATATAAAGAAAAACAGTAAAACTTAAAAAACCCAAAAAACTTTGCCACCTTTGCCCCCCCCCCCCCCAAAAAAAAAAATTGCAGCATTCGGCGGCGAAAAAAAAAAAAATGTCACTACTACTTCGGTGGCGAAAAAACCCAAATCCGCCCGACCCCAACTTCCATGCCCATTGCCCCCCCTGAAAATCAAATGGTGCGTCCCTTACAGTGCTAAGATTTATCTTTGGCTAAAGTGGGTACAACGGCCGGGCTTGCAATTGATAAGTGCATAAAGGTTAGCTTGTATTCCAACCACCAAACAAGATTTCTCAAAATGACGTCACTTACAATAGGCATTGATTTGACATCACTGTTTGTGCGTGAAACTCTCGGTGATTGATTGATTGATAAGACGATTGATCGATTGAACGATCAAAATCAATCAATCAACACTGAGAGTTTCACGCACAAACAGTGACATCAAATCAATGCCTTCTGTAAGTGACGTCATTTCGAGAAATCTTGTTTCGCCTTTGGAATACAAGCTCTGCCGTGTATAATGAGGCAGAGTAGAGCGTTGATACTGACGTGACATGTTAAAACTGTTTGCTTTGTTGTCCATAGCAAATGACTAAAATAGCCGGATGACCGGGGCGCTTAATTTCTTTCTGCAACTATAACGGGATGCATCCCATTGTGTTACTGCGCTTTATTCCGTGTAGCGATCTGTCGTCTATGCATCCCGTTATAGTTGCATAAAGAAAATACGCGACCGGGGCAACCTATAGTCGGATTCATAATTGAAATAACCCTACGTATCACAGAAACAACACAACAGCACCACTTGGCTTGCATGCGCACCAGTTCTATCTCATGTAGCACTAAAATACGGGTATATATGGTCTCCAATTTTTTTAGCCTGTGAAGCTTTCCCCCTGTGGCTGAGTGGTGATATATCTCGCCTCACAGCCGACCCGGGTTCAATTCCCGGGGCCAGCAGACATAATTTTTCGCATTTTCTATTTAACCCTCTCCTGAGTCCTGTTCTTCGTTCCATCCCCACTGCCACGTTCTAGGGTTAGGGTTAAGACATTGAATTGAAGAAGCAGCGTTTTGCGTACATTGTGTGAAGACTGAAGCGCGCACAACATGACAACCATGAGCATGCACATTAATTCGAGCGCGATCATCTTTGTGCTGCATTGCTCAATTTGTATTCATACCAGGAAAGGTGGCTTCTCACCTTGTCGATGCTTTATATGATGCTAATAGTACATTTACTCCCTGTCATAATGCCTTGGACATAAATTCCATCAAATCATGCGTATGTGCGAGTTGCGTACGTACATGTAACGTTCGCATTGGACTTGCGTAGGTGGTGCAAATGTGCGTCACACGCCGTGATTAACGCCAGCGGCGCGTGACATTGTTTGCGGCTGTCAAGTATTTTGACGCCGCTGCACCCCGCAAACAACAACAAAATACGCTCCCATGATGAAATAACGTGAATTACGCCCAAGGGACTATGACAGGGAATATAATATAGTACTACGAACAGTTTTAACATGATTAAATTGTATGTATCATGATTCATGGACAAACGAGTGCAGAATTCGGAGACGTTTCATCAGTTGAGTTCGGGGCCAATTTACAGTTTTCCCTCACATTTGCAGGAAAATAGGTGGGGGAAATAATACTTTAGAATCCTACCGTTATTGTCTGTGGTAGCCTACAAATTCTTGTTATTTCCCATTGGAGAACCGTAGAACAGTAAACAGCTCGGGACCGATAACCGGCTATCAAGATCAACGAAAACGCAAACGTCCACACACAGAAACTTTCAAAGGTCATAGCAAAACTATCGATATCCGGTGATTGATCCGCGAAATCGTCATCCTCGCAATATTTCAAATATTAGGTTTTTTTGAAATAAATGTTGGTTTTAATTCATTATATACTACAAGGTGTTTGGTAGAATGTCCTACCTCCGCGGTTTTTGAATCTAATAATTATAATACATCTTTCAATATGAATTTCAGGATTTTTAGAGTCGTGGTTTAAAAGCATGTTTTTTTTCCATTCGATTACGTGCAAGAAACCAACAAATTGCCTAAATTTAGTAAATTCATGGCGCACCCCCCCTGACTTTTATCACATTTCTCGGCAAAAATATGAGTTAAATCCATTTTCTTGCTGTTGTTCACTACCATAACAGATATTGACGAATGTGCTAAGAGAGATGACGATTGCCATGCCAATGCGACATGTATAGACACTGTTGGCAGTTATACTTGTCATTGTAATGATGGCTATGACGGGGATGGCAGGACATGTTCAGGTGAGATGATGGCTAAAAATGTGTGTCATCATTAGCACATGGTGCTTGTTATTTATAAATGTACTTGAAATCACTCTATAGATAATTACGTGGTGTTGTAATAGACTACCGCAGTGGAAAGGTTATTCATATTAGAAAAGGGTGGTCGAGCTAAGGGAAAGAACCGAAGAATTTTTATGTACTCATTTTTATATTTTCTTGACTAAAAGTATAAAGTAAAGACTCGTGCCGAGCTAAGCTCGCGCGCGGAGTGCCCATCTTTCTTTCCTTAGCGTTTAACCCATCTTGACTAGAATTTGGTAATCTTTCTCATTATTTTTAACATTTTAACATGACTATTATCTGAACGGCGATAAAGAAATGATGACGATGACGATTATTATCTACGGTGTCGTCATCGTATTCTGAATTTTCGTTGCCTTATTAGATATTGATGAATGTGAAACAAATGTTGACGCTTGCCACGCTGATGCAACATGTACAAATACAATAGGAAAGTATATGTGTGAATGCAAAGCTGATTATGAAAGAATGGGCAGTACTTGTGCAGGTAGGTTTATTAGTTACAAGACTAGGGTATGATACTATTAGAGTTCATTATCTTATAGGTTGAATGCAGTTGAAATTGATCAGGTATTAACTGTAGTAATTACAATGGGATGAGAATGAGCAACTGTTGGAATGAGCATGCAATGGTCTATCAATTGAGTCCCACACAAGCTAGTTAAAAGGATCCATTGTTATATATACTTGCAACTTTGTAGTTATGACTATTGATGTTTGTAATACCGGAGAAGATGGTAATTTACTTTTTCATGCTGTCACTTAGCAACTATGTTATAGTCAGGGTGTCCTTAAATACAACGTGACAAGAGGATGGTATCTTCCAAAATAAACGTCAGAAGCAAGCATATAGTCGAATTAGTTTAGGCTCAACTATAATTTTCATTCACTTTTCAATGTTGAATTCTGATAAATGCACTTTTTCATGTTATAAGAGTACTGTGTAATCGATCATAACATTTATAGCAACCAGAAAATAAAACAATAACACTAATTGTATGGAGAGAACCTATCGTGGTAATTAGCGATCACAAACTTTAACCGTGAAGGTTAAAATGTGAATGAAAACGTTGATAACTTCCATGTTTAATAGAAGAATGAACTAGTAGATAATAAATGATATCTTTGAAAGAAGCATTGATTAATTTATTTTGTGTGCTGTCTTAATCAGTCAATATGAGTAAACCTGGATGGAAGTGGTCTTATGACTACAGTTACGCAATCTCTCATTTCTCCATATATGGAGAAATGAGAGATTGCGTAACAGTAGTTAATTACTGAACCAAATCAAATGCGGTTTTCTTCAAATTATAACAAAAGTAATTCGACTTCATTTTTGTGTTTGAAATATCCCATCCTGACACTTATTAACGAAGTCATTTTGGAATTTATTTTGGGATACCCTGTACAATAGTAAACTGCGCCAATAAAGTATCGAAACACTTACAAATGGTCAGATTTATCGGAACCTGAATTAGTATGCAAAAGAATAATGAAATAATTCGATTCACAGTTATCTTCTGCGCATTTTGACACCTCTTTTGTTGCGCTATGATGTTGTTTGGCGGATTTATGGGCACTTGAGTGGCTTAAAGTCGAATTCTAAAGTTGCAAAAGCCCCTATTCCAGCAACGAATAAGATCATCATTATTTTTGCCCGCCTTTTTTAAATGATGTGTATGTCGCGTGTTGGATAAATCGATTGCAATGAATATCAGCATTCATTTTCAATAACAAACCAAAAGGGTCAAAGATGGGAGGCATAAATCAATAATTAATCAATCATTAATTGTCATGGTTAAGTAAACAGAACAAATTGGTGTCTTTTGTCTTAATTTTGTCTGTGTGTGATGCTTTGTGCGAGTTCCTTTCTGGAATTGGGGTGAATATGAGCTTTTGCAACTTTAGAATTCGACTTTAAGCCACTCAAGTGCCCATAAATCCGCCAAACAACATCATAGCGCAACAAAAGAGGTGTCAAAATGCGCAGAAGATAACTGTGAATCGAATTATTTAATTATTTGTTTGCATACTAATTCAGGTTCCGATAAATCTGACCATTTGTAAGTGTTTCGATACTTTATTGGCGCAGTTTAGTAAGAGCATCATCCAATATTACCGGTGACTACGGGTTGTTGTTAATAATGACTATGTTTCTGTCTCTTTTCACGTCACCTTCATTGTTTTGTCTTTCATCATGACGTGTGCATGAAGTCAACGAGGATTTGGATTCGATTGCCAAGGTAACTTATTTTTCACAAAAATTAGTATGAATTAACAATGATTGTATCAGAATCTTGATTCAACTGGTTAACATACACTATTCATTTCTGAAAGCATTATAATCTGGATATTATATAGAGGTATGCATAAGATGTAGTTTACCGGAATCATGACGGACTACTGAAATGTATTCACTATACTACAAAGATACAAGTTTACATCACTTTCAAATATCCGGCGTCAAATGTCAAAGCATAAACGAAATGGACTGCACTACACCATGATTCCAGTGAAATGACGTATTTTTTATTCCTGTTGATGAATACGTTCAAGGCCTATTAATTCCAGTGCGTATTTATTCAATGCTCAAAAAGTAACTTACCAAGTAACTTAACCTATTAACTTAACATAAATGCTCATAACTCCAAAACCTGACACTAGTATCAGTCCAAAACAAGAGCGCCAATTAAATGTATGATGCATGGGAAACTGGGTACTACTCATAGCTGTGATTCAGCACATATTGACACTCACAGCACAAGCAATGGTATCCAATCAAAATGGATGTCCTACACCCTTTTTTAGGTCTGAGTCAAAAAAGCATCATAACCTATGATGTAAAAAGTTATGTATGTAACTTGTAAAGTATCCACTCATATTGTATGAATGAGGTGTCAAATTACCAATTACAATTTTACATTTGAGCTAAACTTACAACACAGCACCTTGAGAGTAGGTACCCAGTGGTCAGTGGTATATTTGTAAAGAGTATATTGTTTATGTTGCTTGCATGGTTATCTGATCGATAGACCCATTCCCCGATGTTGCAATCAATTCTCTATTTTACCTTAGGTAGTTGATGTTTTTGTGATAAGCCACAAAAAGGTTAATTCCTTCCTTTCGTCTTCCACCGTTAAACTATTGTACGGAATAAACATGATAAATGGAGTATAAATTTGCGCTAGAAATTGGCAGCACCCTAGTTGATGCGACATGATTCTGATGATTCACCAGCAGCAAAATCACAGCGCTTTGACCCATTTGGAAAAGGCGCTATATAAATACTATTTATTATTATTATTATTATTATTATTATAACACACCAAACTATTTCAAACATACGTTCTTTCTAGTTGGTGGGTGCATCTGTCACCGTCTTATAAACATAATCTTTTATTTTTCTATGAGGTCCATCTAAACCGAGTATGTTAGAATCGGATGTTTTCAGTAGGTACACACTTTAGATAACAGGAATCAGATTACTAAAATTAAACCCACCTAATTTTAATATTTGTGCTTTTCTTTAGATACCAGTCACTGAAAATAACGTGGTAGAAGTTGTGGCTAACTTAACACAAGTTATAAATGAAGGTATAACTGTCGACAGTAAAGGTCTAGAGAACATTGCCTTTATCCTGGATGGTATTGCTGATTTAGAACTGCCGGCTGAACATGTAAGAACTAGGCCTAGGCCAAGGGCAATAACAATTAAAAAAAGTTTTCGACCCTGATTCACCCATTATTGTTCGAATTTGAGATTATTTTGTTGAATTTCAAACTGTTTATAATTCGTTTTCTGACAATTAAGGAAGAAAGAAAGAAAATAAGAAAGGGATAAACAACACCTAAAACGAATGGTTCGTCCGTTTAATGTAATTATTTAAATACATAAGAGACGAATTTTATAATACATGCCATACACTTGATTCTTAACTTCGTTAATCAATATTTAATCTGTGCCATTACCACACTTTTTAAGGCTCTGCATAAGTATCGGGCTATTTCAGTTGAATTCCTTACACCCCTATGGAAGACATTAATATCTTGATCTTCCACACAGGGAGTAATGTCTTCAATAGGTGGTATATGGATTCATATGGAACAGTCCATTGTCATACAGAAACATTTATTATATCCAAACAGCTAACGAGATCCGTTGTGGCAATCATAGACAACGTCCTTACCAATTACAACGACAATCGTAACGAAGATGCATCCACACCACAAGACGACGACGTATCTCCCATTGAAGTATCGCCCATCCCTAATCAGATTCAAAGAGCACTTGAAAGACAGATATCATCGTTACAGTCGGACCCAGATGGTAGTAACAATACTGTCATCGATGGGGAAAACGTGTTCATCCATGCCGTGAAAATTCCTAGAGAGTCTCTCATTAATAACAACCTGGTATTTGAAAGCATTCCATCGGGTGGTGTGAACTCGGCCAATGGCAGGTCTACACGTGTAAAGACGGGAAACGCCCCTGACAGAAGGGCTGAAGCCGCCAGTTCTTTGCCAAGTGATGTGTTTCTTTCCGCAACAGGTATACTGTTTCAAGTGTTATAGTTCGAATCATGATCCCTTCATCATTTTTATAACGTGCATTATCCCCCCCCCCCCCCCCCCCCCCCGCCAAAATAAACTATACAGTGATCTACACCTCTGCTGAAATCTCTCCATTGGCTACCTGTTGTACAGAGGATCACTTTTAAATTGCTATTGATGTTTATAATTTATAAAACGGTCTTGTACCTATATACCTATCAAACTGTTTAAAATTATTATCGTCAAAGTTGGTGATGGGACTTTTACCGTTTGTGCATCCAAGTTATGGAATGATCTACCTTATGTTTATTAAACAGTCTGTTTCTGTTATTGCCTTCAAGAAGGCACTTAAGACATATTTATTCCCCATCTTATCTTGCTCCTTATATTAGTATATGACTTACATTTTTGTATCGTTTTTTAAGCACTTTGAAGTTTGAGCGTCCGGGGGAATGGGGCAGCACAACCACTTCTTGTATGGGATTGTCGTTATGTTGCATTAAAATATTTCTGTTTCAGTCTGCACTCGAAAGATTGGTTGGAATGAGAAAGTAAAGAATGCACGTGCGAACTTTACTGCATTGCAAAACTGTTATGTTAATGTCAGATACTCCTTCTGCTACTCAATCAACAGTTCAGACGCACAGTCGGTAGCATAGTAGCATATGAACTTGCACGTAAATGACGTCATATTTGTACATTATTCACGGGAACATGTATAAAGAAAATCAATATAGTTTTATAAGGAGCCAGGGTTTCCATTTATTTCAAAAATGACAGTTTAATATTTTAAACCATGAAGCTGAAGTATTTGTCGGAATTTAGTTTAATATCATGTGTTCGATTGGAGATATTGAGAAAATCACAATAATGACGTCACTTATTATTTAATACTTTCTACGCGGCAGGCGTCTGCAGACGACATTCCGATATTTCACAAAATGTTTTAAAATATCAAAATTATTGAATTTCATTACCATATTTGGAATCGATACTGTTTGGAATCACCATGAGATATGCATTGAAATAAGTACAAACATGCCTACTATCTTGACTTTTGGTTCAGGAATCCTTGAGATAGACCTTGAAAGTTGTGAAAGGTTTCTGAAAAATCTGTTCTGTATGTATATGGTAAAACTAATAGCGGCGTAAAAAGTGTTAAATAATAGTTCAAATTTGGCGCCTGGTTTTACGACTCACAGGTAACAGCTCTGCAGCAGTGCCAGTTAGCTTCTTTGTTTACCAGAACACCAAGTTGTTTCCATCCCAGCGTCTGATCAACGAATCCGATAATCCAAACCAGATTCGCGTTGCTGTAGCAAGTCGTATTATCACAGCTAACGTGGAGGGAGCTGAAGACATCATCGATTTACCAGAGAACAGCCAAGTTGAAACTATTTTTGCTCTAGTTCTGGTAAGGCCAAGAAAAAGAAACCCCGTTCTAAGAGACCTACCGACCTACACTTTTTGTCGAATTTGAGTTTTTTGTTCCCAATTTTTTTTAATATTTTGAAATATTGAATAGAGTTGATTTTAAATTTGGAATATATTTGCCAACTTATTAAACATTTTGAAACAGTTAAAAGAAATTGGAAACATTTGGAAAATGTTGAACATTTACCAAATTTCTAACGAAAATAAAAACAACAAAAATACATTTCTTAACGGTCTGTACGCCAATATTGTTCTGGAAATGTCAATTGACTACATTATGAGTAATGTTTAATTAAATTATTGTGAATATTGCATAAGGCGAATATTTCATTTACCATTAATCATTGTTTTTTCCAATATTCCTCATTTGACATTCTCTGTTTTATTAATATCTATTTGACTAGTTACCAAACAAGATTTGGAGAAAAACAACTACATCACTAATTCTAAATTATGTTCAAATCTGCTTAAATGAAATAATATGATTTTTTAAATCATGAATTTAACAGCATATGTTATTTCTCACCCATTTAATTATGTGTGTATAATGTAGGAAAAAGACAAGAATGCTAGAATAGGTAATCCACAATGTGTATTCTGGGATGTCAATGCAAATGACGGAGTCGGTGATTGGTCGAATGAAGGGTGTCAATTGAACCGGACTCTCAAAGATGGCAATGTGGTGTGCCAATGTAATCATCTTACTAGTTTTGCCGTTTTAATGGTAAGTATTGAAGATACCTTTAAGATGACTTTACAAGTTAAAAGTTTATTTTTATAGTGATGTCTTGGAGACTGCACCCTCAATTTTGATACAAACTGGGATGTGTGACGGTACATGTTTACAATTGTTGAACTTACACTTGTAAGGATTCATAAAAAAACACCAGCCTTCTTTGTACGTCAAAACGGTACATGTGTGACGGTACATGTTTACAATTGTTGAACTTACACTTGTAAGGATTCAGAAAAAAACACCAGCCTTCTTTGTACAACAAAACAGCAATTTAAACATTCTGATCTACGACTTACACTATACTTTCACACTAGTAGTAGTTGTGGAGCATAGGGGTTTTCCGGTCTTGGTCTAGGCTGACCATGGACTGACAGGGAATTATATACCAAAATGTTCTTTGAAGTTGGTGGAATTAAAACCTAATTGGACATTCTTGCCAACTTGGGTGGTTGATTGACCTAGTCCTTGATTTAGGGTAGAAGGTCACATGTGTTTCTAAAACCATGTGTGCTCCCCAGCTATAATGCTCCATAAACAGTCACAATGTAAATATGCTGGGCATAAAGGGTTAACCCTAACCCTCACCCTAACCAGATAAAGGTTGCTTTCGTGATTTCGTGAATGGCAAACAGCAAAAATGACCATTATTAATGTTCATCTGGAATTCTGAAGTAAATTATATCAACAAAATTACTTCTTCAACACTACTGCGTATCCCTTAGGTATTTCAAATCTTGAAGGAAAAACGATTTCTGCAATTAATGGATTTCCGCCGCTGCAGTGAGTGGAACATTAATGGTGATTTGATTGGCAGCGTGTCCCAAAAATAGTTCCAAACATTGCCAAGCTGATAATTTAGTAAACAATGTGAATTTCTTTCTTAAACTTTTATGGCATAAAAGTGTGTGTTCTTGCACTTTCTTAATATTTTTAAAATCCAACACCAACATTTAACATTTTTTTAATATTCTTAAAGATTTTTAAACATTTTAATTTTGTTGTTGAAGGTACATTCAGTGGTTCCAAAACAACCCTTTTATGAAACCGCCAGTTGGGTACATAACAAAAAATGAAAAAAGGTTCACGGCCTTAAAGGGACATTAAGTGGTGTTGAAAATTTTAAATGTTTAAAAATTTACTTCAGAATTCAAGATGAACATTAAAAATTGCCGTTATTGTTGTTTCTACTAACAAAAACACAGCAAAACTTGATTAAAACAATATCATCGCTATTTATTGTTAAACGCCCTCTATGCAAATATGGTTCGCGTTATGTATCACGCGTACTGCAGCGGGATACTGTCGGACGTAAAATGCAGAGAGCTGATTTTCCTTAATCCTTATAGGTGTAAGTTCATACATGTAATACAATTATAAAAATATACTAATCTCAGTTTTTATCATAATTGAGGGCGCAGCCTCCAACACATCTCTTAGTGCCCCTTTAATAAATTTGTATGCGCCATTACATCAAGATCCCATTAAATAAACAAGTTCATATGAAGAACTCAAAGCCTTTACCAAATTTAAAAGCAAAACTTAATGGGATCTCGTTGGCGCACAGAGATAATCAAGGTTAAATGTCAAAGTTGCAAAGATGCTTTACCTTGAATGAAAAATGAAGAAACCAGCGATGGGATCTCTAAGAATTAAAAGAAAAGTTAACGATTTTTTAAACATTTGTTTAAGAGCAACTTACAGTGCATGCGACTCAGTAATAGTTCCCGGTATAGCGTCCAGAACCCGGGTGGCGAGAAACCCGGGTTTTGAGTAGACACTAACTGGACAAAACCCCTAACTTTAATTTTAAGTAGCCTATAAGTTAATCAGCATACAGGGCCTAGTATTTACCCTCACTCAACACACATCAGGAACAATTGCAAAATGTGTCTCACGGCCCATTGAACCATTCATTAATTTATTAAACAAGACAAACAATAATAAAACCACATTAATTTTAAATAATAAAACCAATGCCTAATAGTTTCCATGCATAGAAACGGCAGTCACAACAAGATCACTGATATCCCCCGCTATTCGCTCCCTTACAACAGCTGTGCAAACAACCAGTGCCATGCATGAACTGCACGACGTATTTCTGCGCAAAACCCGGGTTGTTCGTAATCTGCGAAAAACCCGGGTTTTGCGCAGAAATACGTGCACAAAACCCGGGTTTTGTGCAAGGCCCCGTTTTTGTATGCGCAAAACCAGGGGCTTGCGCAAAACCTGGGTTTTGCCCTGGACGCAGCACCGACCACCCACATGCATTGTTCAAGTTATTGTAAATCAGTGCGCCAACACGAATCACCATAGTTTACGCTCTTACATAGCCTTTCATCAAGGCGTTGTTGATTGTGCTGGTGTGTGTGAGTCGCTCCGCTTGTCGGTCGACGGGTCGGCCTCCGGGCCTCGCTTCGCTCGGCGTTCGACAGTTAGTTTATCGAGGTGTCTTTGACAACGACTAGCTCTTACAGGCGGAGACTGTTAAAATATAACTCGGTGTTTTTTTTTTCTTCTTATCTTTTTTAGGATATATATGATCAAAAGGCTTTGGTGTTGGATTTCATAAGCAAGATTGGCTGCGGTATTTCTATTACATGTTTATTGATAACGCTTGTAACGTACTTATCGAACAGGTAAGGGAGAAACAAAATGACGGCATTGGCACCGGTGTGATAATATGAATATCAGCACATATCTAGGTGTCCATTAGAAAGACAATGCCCCGCATTCGTGGAATTAATGCTGGTTTATATATAGGAACACACCTCCAGCTTGATGTTTTCCTATAATATACCAGCCATCCTGTCTTCCAAAATTCGTGTAATACGTTCATGGCTGCACTAATCTGCACGATATAGGTATAGAAACAGTTACTTATAGGGCCCCACAATAAAAGCTGCTTAGAGGGGTTTGTAAGTAAGCAGACAATGTTATCATTTAATACTAAGCAAAATGGTAGCTATAAAACATGAAACTTTTATGATTCTCTGGTTTAGGTCTAACAGGCAGGTGTAACAATAGGATGACATCGGTGATTTCTACATACCACCACTGAGAGAATTTACTCTAGAATTAATTCCAACATAACTGGCCCCTGGTGCGATAATGCTGCAGTGTCTCATGTTATATAGCATCACGCATTGTAAATCGTGATTGACTATACATGCAGGCTATAACATTACAGAAACATGCAGTATAATACACGAACAAAGACAAGGCTAGGGGACTCTCTTTACCGTCGTCCTTCAAAGGTGGGCGGGTTCCAATCCCCTGACATTATCTCCCGGTACTAATAAAAAAACTCAAATGACTCGCCTGAGGCCTCTAGGCGATCATTGGTAAACATATTGCGCTCATTTTAGCAGAAACAAATGTGACCCTACTACTTTTACACGGGGTTAGGGTCATTCGTCAATTTTTTTGAAGAGGGGGGGGGGGGTTAAAACTCCAAGCTTTTTTCCTGGTATGTTTGTCAGATCCCGTGTATTTCTTTTGAAAGCAATGAACATAACACTTTCAGCACAGACTTTATGAGAGTCATTAACTTGATATTTCTACTAAGAAAAATGGATGTTAACGAAATGTCTGTGTTTTTGAGCCGCTTAATTATGCAGTAAAAATTTACCATTTCCGGTTTTCGAACTGATTATGCTTATATTCACTTGTTAATGACGTAACATAGACATAAAATGGGGAGGGGCGGAGTGTTGATACTGTGGTTGTTGCCTATAAATGATTATTCCAAGGTTTTAAGCTTTGACAATACAAGTGGAACTAATTATGTTATTTGTGATTTGTTTGTCTTTCAGGAAGTTGCGTGAGAAACAACCTATGCAGATTATGCTCCATTTCTGTTTTTCGTTGTTATGTCTCTACTTGGTATTCGTCTTTGGGATTGACTGGACTACCCCAAGGTGGGGATGCACCACTGTGTCTGTGTTGATTCATTACTTTGCATTAACCTCGATATCATGGATGGGCGTCGAAGCTACCAATATGTACATACTCTTTGTGAAAGTCTTTGGTGTTCATATTTCCAAATTTATGTTGAAATCGGCTTTAGTAGCGTGGGGTGAGTTAATAAAAGTAAAAATTAAAGTTTCAAGTTTCAAGTAGACGAAGACGGTTATTTATATCATAAATGTATTTATTTAACGAATATATTATGTCACTGAACATGACAAAGGTGTGGATGATGCTACTACGTCTTACTATGTTTACCGGCTCCGTTCCGGGTACACAATTAAGTCACAGATAATCAAGTTGGTGGAATTGCCAATTATTTTATATTCTACGATAGCATTTTATCGTCACTGTTCTGTCAACACCTCGTATGTTTTCCCGACCGTTCAGCATGTATAAAGTAACATTGCCCAACGGTAATATGTATAGGTCATCTGTTAATGCTTTATACATGTTCAGGGGTTAGAGGTTTGATAGATTTGTTTTTGGCCCTTGAACATGTTTATACATAGAAAATAGTATTTTATACATGCTGAAGGGCCGGACAGAGATGTTTAACAGAACAGCGACGTTATGTTAATACTTAATTGTTCTTGTTGTTCTTTCAGGATTACCTGCCGTTATTGTTATTATTGCACTGAGTGTGGACCCTACGCAATATGTCAATGAACAACAGTGAGTTTATAAATTTGTTTTCTTCTTTTCAAGCAATGGATATTTTGACAATTATCCCATGCTTCTCTGTAACAGCATATACATTCTCACATTGTATACATATGTTATATAGGTGTTACAGTTTAGATATAACTGTTAAACTTGTAGCGACATATGATAATTACAAAGATGTATTCATACCTCTCCTGACCAGCTTGCCTAAGATATAAACTACGTGATCATACTGTAACATTGTCATGAGAATGGCATTGGGCCTATCAAAGTTTGTCAGGCGCCTAAGACTGCGTCCCGCCATGGACACCTGATTTGGGTAGTCAGAAGTAGATATATTATTATATCTGTAATAATTACAAGGAAAAACAAACAAATATTTTGCAGAAGTATTTAACCAGATTACATAAGCATAGGATTTACAGAATGTTCATTGTTGGAAGGGCAACACCTTCACTTCCAGCAACAACACCAACACCACCAACACCAACTGTACACCAACAATAACACCAACAACAACAACAATATACCGTCACCTTCTTAAAATAATGGCCTAAGTCATATTTTCAAGATTTAAGAAAAACAGAGAAAAGTGAACCATATATAGCATAAATTATATTTGTTGCTCATTTCACACAGAAAGGTTTGGGGATATATGACTATTGAAATACAAATAATGCTGTCTGTCAAATCTGTTACATAAAAAGATTAGATTACTTAGGCCAATTTGCGAACATGCTAACCCTAACCCTAACCCTAACCCTAACCAAAAAGTAAAATGGCCTAAGTCACACGCTTGACTTAGACCATTATACTAACTGGGTAAAACAGCATGAATATGTTCAATTCAGCACATATGCCATCTAACCGAGGTAGCCAGCATCATGAATAAGTGACTTAGGCAAAAATATAATGTTTTTCAAAATTTGACTTAGGCCAATATTTTAAGAAGGTGACGATACGCACCAACAACAACACCACCACCACCACCACCACCACCACATAACCCTCACCACCCTCAACACCCACCACCACCACCACCTCCTCAGGGTGCACTACCTTATAACCTCCGTCAATGGAGGTGTTTAGCCCCTCTCTGCTTCCCGCTATAAATACGTCTTTGAAACATAATTAGCCGGGATAATTCGTTAATTTATACTTTCTTTGTTACCATTTATTGTAACTAATTAGGTGTTTTTTTCGTGGGTTTTTCTCACAGCTGCTTCTTGGAAATTAGGAACATGTTCTATTTTGCCCCGTTACTCATCATTGGACTCGTCATCTCATACAACATGGTGATCTTTATGTCAATGGAGGTGTTTAACCCCTCTCTGCTTCCCGCTATAAATACGTCTTTGAAACATAATTAGCCGGGATAATTCGTTAATTTATACTTTCTTTGTTACCATTTATTGTAACTAATTAGGTGGGTTTTTCGTGGGTTTTTCTCACAGCTGCTTCTTGGAAATTGGGAACACGTTCTATTTTGCCCAGTTACTCATCATTGGACTCGTCATCTCATACAACATGGTGATCTTTATGTTAGTAATGTATCGCCTGTTATTTCGGAGAGCAGCTAGCATCAGGAGCCGTGATGATAAGAAAGCGGAAATTATTAAGCGGGTCCAGAATGCAGTCTCCATTACAGCTCTACTTGGATTGACCTGGGTGTTTGGGTTGTTATCTCTTATCCATGAGCGATCCAGTTTTGCCTTCCAAGTGTTATTCTGCCTCTTCAATTCCATGCAAGGATTCCTGGTTTTCGTAATGTTCTGTGTTCGTCATAAGAACGTTGTGCAAGTGTGGAAAGGGTGGTTCTCATTTGGTAAAGATAGTATGAGAGGTAATGTCACTAGGTCAACATCTGCAGCCTCATCAACGCTTGACCGACCACTAAAGAAGCAACCTCAAGGAAACCTCGCAGAGAATGGACGGAATGACATCAATATGGATCAGTTCCAGTGCACGTACATACCACCAGCAATCACAAAATCTGATGACGATGTGATTGTTGATAACAACGAACGTTAAATGTTTCGATGACTTATACAAATAGACAACCGGTAGACTAGTAGTGCTAAAAACTGTTTGAAAAGCGTTGCATGCTACAAAAGTTATTATATTATACATGTCTATTACTATAAATCTGAACATGATGTTTGTGTATGTGTTTGTTAACCTTTGTACTCCGTTAGTTTGTTCAAAATGTCGCCAAATTTATAGAGGAAAATACTGGAACGGCCGAGTGCACCAAACTTGGCGTAACTTAATAGGGAGGTAAGCTACCTCCCTAGTAGTTATGCCCTAACTGTAGCGTAACTTACTAACGATGTAATTCTGAGAGGATAGCTGGCGAGTAACACCAGAATAGTAACTACCAAGGTAAATATCCACATTAATCAGCATTGTCCCTTTACAAAATTAATTGTCGCATATGCCAAGTGTTCACCTATACTTTACTGTAAAATTCTGACGTGAATGGTCCTTCGTAATATTAAAAATGTGTCGTCACTCGCTAGGTCATAGGTGAGTGTAAATAAAAAATCACGTTGAATCGGCAATCGGTCCGGACAAAATGATGCCACTAAGTAAATGCAAATACATTGAGCAAGAACATAAGCATCAAAGAGTCAATGACCCTGCAGCCCCCACCCCCACCCCAGGAGGAACAATCACCATTGACGGATCACCTTGGTTATCGGCATGATTGCCTTTCATATACTGGACCACAAGTATTTAAATAATTACATTATACGGACGGACCATTCGTTTTGGTGTTGTTTATCCCTTTCCTATTTTCTGTCTTTCTTTCTTAATTGTCAGAAAAATGAATTATAAATAAAATCATGAATTTGCATTAAAATTCGAACAATAATGGGTCAATCAGCTACAATCTTGTTCAAAATCTGTTGGGACACTATACATGTGCGCCTGAAATATCTTACAAAATGAGTAAAAAGCTGTCAGTTGAAATTATGATAGTCAAAACTAGTTTATGTAAAACTGCCATCCCTCAACCCCCCGCCCCCAACCAATGTCGGGGCTGATATATATAACACAGCCCGTTGCTGGACGATGCTTTTATATGGACCAATATTGAGTTTAGGGGGAGGGACCACCGTTTCACAGGACATGCAGGAAGTGTCCCAACAGTTTTGAACATGATTGTAGATTCCTACATATAAGATTTTGTTTTTCCAACAAATGCCCTGATAATATATCCTTTTAACTCCATTTTCATCGCTTTATGACAACTGATATTTGACAAATAGTATCTTTATTATTGTAAATAAACTTCATGTGAAGTCAAACTGTTCAAAAATAGATGAAAGCCGTGACTTTTTATCAATAGAACGATGAGTGATGACCTCACTGATCGCATTCGTGTTTGCTTGTGTTTTCAATGGGTCTGGCGCGGTTTCGGCTCGACCGTAAGATTTTGGTACCGATTACTTGATTCGTCAATTCGGCACAAGGGATATTGCAATGACTATTGTTTGTGACCCTAACCCTTCTTCTGGGTGTTTTGTAGCATTAAAGCTAACAGGGGGAAACATGGGACAAATAAGGACAGAAAATGGAATGTGCCGCCCCGTGGGATCGAACCCGTGATGCCGCAAGTCTACGCGATCGTGCATCACGCTCACTAAGGCGGTCGCGTTCCCAAAAATAACTTTAAAGAGCCTATAATATGTACCTTTGCATAATCATGCAATGAGACTAGGGAATGCATATATGATCATGTGTTTTAAGCTCGCCTCCTTTCGCGTTACACACGGATTTTGGCTTTCGCGACATGATTTTAACTTTACACATTTATATTTGCTTGTAGGCCTATATCTCCCTGAGGTAGTAAAAGTATACATTTTCTGAAAGGAAATTGCATGAGAAAACCAAATATGCCATTAAAATTATAGTACGACCAAGAACTAAAATGAAATGATCGGGAAAATCTCAGAGTTTTTTAGTTTTTAATTTGAGATCCATATATTTTTTATACCTACGCCTATCATTATTTACTTTACATATTTGAATTTCTCATGAAATTACCCATTAGATGATATATAATTGTCAAAGTTACTACGTCGGTATGGTACTTATACCGGCTAGTGAATATCTCCAATTTGTACTTTATATATTTTTAGAATTTTCAGAAATATTTGTTTAAGGATGAACCCTTCCCTGACATAAACTGCATTTCTGAATTCCTCTAGTTACAAGCTTTCCAAAAATGTATACTTTTGCTATCATAGGTTGAAAACTTTTTCTGTTATAGTCATTTTTATAAATCCGGTAAATTGAGGCTGATTATTCATGTTGACTGTGTAGCGAATATAATTGATTAGTTGTTACAAATAGTTGACAAGTCTGTTGAACCACATACTTAAAGACTACTAAATGTGTGGTGGCATGGGAAAACCCGTCACATGGTCATTTTCTAGCAACTTGGTTTTTCCTTTGGCAGAGAGCTTCATACTCTACTGAGTATAGGACTGTTTAAATTTGTCAGAAATTCCATCTAGAACTACAGGTTCGCCGTCGGGGTAGACAAGAGACAATATGGGAAAACGATCTCGCCGGGAATCGAACCCAGGATCTGTTGCTTGCCTGGCAACCGCCTTATCCACTGGGCCACAAGACCTCGCATGGTAAAGCATCTGAAATTCAAACCTAAGCGATTTCGTTTCTCAGTCTCCTGCCACAAGTATTACCCGGAGTAGCTCGGGCCTATACAAGTGTAAATAATCAAGTGCCGTCCTCCCTGTAGAGGGAAAATACATAAAAATAATAGGCATATACGACGGGTATTAAACAAATTATAAATATTTATAAACAGGTTCGCCGTCGGGGTAGAAAAGAGACAATAATGGGAAAACGATCTCGCCCGGGAATCGAACCCAGGATAGGCAAGCAACAGAGGGCGGGGGGGGGGGGGGGGGGGGGGGGGGTTCTATAAATGATAATGGGCATGCGCAGTTTATTGGAATACCTTCAGAAGGAACCATTCCAGCTTAAAAAAGTTATTTTTGAGACGACGGTTTTTGTTTTTGACACTGCCGATAATGAGCTAATTGATATTCATGAGGTGATTTACTACAGCGATTTTACATTGGAATTTTTACTTGCTCGATAAAATCATGAATTGCACTGTTTTTAAATCACGAATCTGAAGAGGAAACATGAATGTATTGGTATAAAATGTACAATGAACACAATGAAATGGTTATTGGGTCTGATGGTTTAATACTTTGTCAACAACACAGTGATAACTTGCAAGCTTCCAGGGGGAGAAATACTTTTGCGCGGCAGTGTATTCAAAAAGAATTTCCCCCTATATCATGACATATATCACAAAGACAGCTAGTGGTTACATTATGACAGGTAATGTTTACATTATGCCAGACCAACCCAGACCATGCTCAGACAATGTTCTGAATTCATGCCTGTGTCTTAGTTATGTCAGGTATTATGTGCTGTATAAGCTAACTGTCACTGCAGACAAGAACTAGACCTATCATTTTGGGGTGTGTCCTTGTCGACAAGTATGTCACAATATTTGAGATATGGTGTTTAGAAATCGTAAAAAGTAATGAAATCATAACAACTTGGTGAGCCCTCATTACTCAAGTTTGACACAGTGGGACTATTGGCTGGGTAGGCGTACAAGTAAAATGTTCCATTCGTGCCCTCACGGGCACTCATGGAACAACGTTTACATAGTCTAGTATGGCCTATTACTTTTCAATGGGAATTCACATCACTATCGCACACACAAAAGTCTCCCAACTAAAACTTGTTTACATTTCGTTATCAGCCAGTGCATGCAGTGCATTGCTTGTTGTAGTCGAGGGGCTAGGCTCCGTAATGAGAGTGTATTTCCGGTAACAAAATGAACAATGCAAGCATGAAGGTGGCCTTGTCGATTGTTACCAAGGATACTGGTATCCAATCACTGATCGTTTACGACGCTGCGACTCCTACATACTGAAGTAACGTGTTTTGCAATTCGATGTGAATATTATTATCTCAGGGTATCCGTACGCGTGGATTCAAGCCAATCACGAACAATACTTTATGTAGCCAATCACTCAACGGAGTCGCGAACCCATAAATACTGCCCAATACTGATGTTATAAATTACTCGATTGGACGTATATTGGACGTGAATATAATTATCTTATAACTCAAGCCAATCATTAATCGTATGACGTAGACCGAGTGGTGCAACTGGTGCTGAGTGGACTGAATACTGAGATATCACGTGATATATCTCGCCTCAAATGTGCCGCAACGCTTCGGCGTTTCGGCAAAAAAAGGTGTAGACATCCATTTTTATGGGATACCTTTGCTTGTGCTGTGCAGTGTCAATATGTGCTGAATCGCAGCTATGAGTAGCACCAAGTAGTTTACCATGCATCATGCATAAATACATTCATAACGTCATTTTATGTATGATGGAACTCTTGTTTTGGACTGATACTAGTGTCAGATTTTGGAGGTATGAGCACTTTTGTTAAATTAATAATTTAATTTTCTTGGTAAGTTACTTTTTAAGCACTGTATAATTACGCACTGGAATTAATAGGCCTAGCACGTATTCATCGATCGGCATTACAGAAAGGAATCAAACATGCGTCATTCACTGGAATCATGGCGTAGTGCCGCACAGTCCATTTCGCTTATTATATTAGTCGAGAAACGACTAATATACTGTATTATATTAGTCGAGAAACGACTAATATACTGTATTCGTCCTGTTTCTTTCTTCTTCTTCCGTCATGGGACCTATAGCTCCGTAACCTTTGAGCCCATTTTGACCATATTTGGTCATAATAAGTACCCTTATGTGCACCTCTACTCAGGTTGTAAAGCATAAGGGGTCAAAGGTCACACAGAGGTCACTAGGGGTCAAAACGTGATTCAACATGCTCCGATTTTGCTCAAACTCGGACACTTTGTGCGTGCGCATTGACAAGAAAAGAAAAAAAGTCAATCATGACTTTGGGGTCAAAGGTCAAACAGGGATCACTAGGGGTCAAAACGTGATTTTCACTAAAAACGCATTAGCAATTTAGTGAAATGACCTATGATCGTCAGAATTGGTCAACATATTCCTTTTGACCATACGCATATATAATAGGTTTTTAAAATCAAAAAATATTTGGGGTCACTAGGGGTCAAAATGTAAATTTTCACTCCATTGACTCAAAATGCTACTTGTCCGAGAGGAAATGACCTATGATTGTCAGATTTGGTCAAAAGATTCCTTGGATCCATGTTCATATAGGGTGTTCAGCGATTAAAAGTGACATGTCAAATGGGGTCACTAGGGGTCATTGACCTAAACAGGGGGAAAATGTAAGACATGCTCCGATATTGACCGGATTTGTTTTATTTTGTGGGCATTGATGAGACAAGAACAAAAGTCAATCATTACGTTAGGGTCAAAGGTCAAGAAAAGGTCACTAGGGGTCAAACTTAAATTTTCACTCCATTCTCTCAAAATGCTACTTGTCTGAGAGGAAATGCTTGATGATTGGCAAAAATGGTCTCAAGGTTCCATTCAAATAAGAGCATACTGTCATCAGCAGGTCAAAGGTCAACACGCCCTCGACTAATGATCTTTGTAGTTTGGTGAACAAAGTTCACTAGTCCATCATGATTCCGGTAAACTCCATATTATGCATGCCTTTGTCCAGATTAGGATGTTTTCAGAGATGAATAATGCATGTTAAACAGTTGAATCAAGATT
Organism: Ophiura sarsii; assembly: GCA_035610835.1. Lineage (NCBI taxonomy): Eukaryota > Metazoa > Echinodermata > Ophiuroidea > Amphilepidida > Ophiuridae > Ophiura > Ophiura sarsii. Next base: position 2,950,184 of record CM069446.1, on the reverse strand, counting down.
CTGATACAATCATCGATAATTTTTTTGTGTGTAAAATGATTTACCTTGGCAATCGAATCCAAATCATCATTTTTTTATTTTATCTTTTATTGTTTATTTCTATCATAATTTTTACATTTCACATAGTTTCATCATGTTTACATTGCATTATCGATACATGTATAACACATTTTCATATGCTTTTCAGCATGTTTACATGTTAGCACATTTTTCATATACATTTCAGCATTTTTATATTTTTATATGCTTTTCGGCATGTTTACATTCATAATTTTCACATTTTATGTATAGCTCATTTTCATATACTAGTACATTTTCATATTATGCTTTTCAGCATGTTTACATTTCATATCATGTTTAGCACATTTTCATATACTAGTACATTTTCATATGCTTTTCAGCATGTTTACATTTCATTTCATGTATAGCACATTTTCATATACTCAGTACATTTCAATTACATGTATAACACATTTTCGAGTGCTTTTCATGTTTACATTGCATATCATTACATAACACATTTTTATATGCTTTTCGGCATGTTTACTTACTTATACATGTTTAGCACATTTTCTTTTCATCATTTTTATATTTTTATATGCTTTTCAGAATTCAGTTTCCATGGCCCGTTCATTGAAACCAAACATTATCACCTCTGGAAAAATGGTAGGTTCCGTTGCTAATGTTATTGTGTTGTTTGGGGGCATTACGGTAAGGACCAATGAAATTGGGGGTCAAGATAGATTGTAGACCAATCAGAGGCTTTATATTTTCATATACTCAGTACATTTCAATTACATGTATAACACATTTTCAAGTGCTTTTCATGCTTTTCATGTTTACATTGCATATCATTAGCTTACTCATAACTACAATCCAAGAAATGAGTGTTGGAACACTTTAAGGACCTCGTTGAAATGCAATCCCTCCCCACCCACCCCTGTTGCGAGTGACTCATTTCGATGTGAAGTGAGTAAATTAGAAACTATTGAGGATGAGTTAGACCAATTACCACATGACTTGATGATTGAAATCGTTGTTGCTTTTAATGTAAACTGTCATCACATACTGTAGTGATCCAACTGGTTCAAAAAACACCAGGCGCAAATTGTTTCAAATATTAATTTGTAAAAACAATAGAATTCTTTTGTTTTGAGCTATAATTGTGTATGATGGAATGATAATCATAAATTATTTTACTATCGTTGACTCCCATGACAGATATTGACGAATGTGCTACGAATACTGATGATTGCCATACCAACGCGACCTGTATAGACACAGCAGGCAGTTACACTTGTCGGTGTAATGATGGCTATGACGGGGATGGCATTGCATGTTTGGGTACGTGTAAGAATTGCTTACGTCTTGCTTTTAAAAATGTATTACCAAAATGTGCCGTCTAGAAAACTTTTATCACATTTCTCGGCAAAAATATGAGTTAAATCCATTTTCTTGCTGTTGTTCACTACCATAACAGATATTGACGAATGTGCTAAGAGAGATGACGATTGCCATGCCGATGCGACATGTATAGACACTGTTGGCAGTTATACTTGTCATTGTAATGATGGCTATGACGGGGATGGCAGGACATGTTCAGGTGAGATGATGGCTAAAAATGTGTGTCATCATTAGCACATGGTGCTTGTTATTTATAAATGTACTTGAAATCACTCTATAGATAATTACGTGGTGTTGTAATAGACTACCGCAGTGGAAAGGTTATTCATATTAGAAAAGGGTGGTCGAGCTAAGGGAAAGAACCGAAGAATTTTTATCTTTATGTACTCATTTTGATATTTTCTTGACTAAAAGTATAAAGTAAAGACTCGTTCCGAGCTAAGCTCGCGCGCGGAGTGCCCATCTCTCTTTCCTTAGCGTTTAACCCATCTTGACTAGAATTTGGTAATCTTTCTCATTATTTTTAACATTTTAACATGACTATTATCTGAACGGCGATAAAGAAATGATGACGATGACGATTATTATCTACGGTGTCGTCATCGTATTCTGAATTTTCGTTCCCTTATTAGATATTGATGAATGTGAAACAAATGTTGACGCTTGCCACGCTGATGCAACATGTACAAATACAATAGGAAAGTATATGTGTGAATGCAAAGCCGGTTATGAAAGAATGGGCAGTACTTGTTCAGGTAGGCTTATAAGTTACAAGACTAGTATAGGGTATGTAAACCTGTCGAAATTGCAATTTATTTGATGATACACGGACACTGCGTCTATACGCTGATTTTTTGTTTTAAAATACAAATGAAGTATTCAATAATCACCACAAAAAATGCACAAAAATGTTCTATTGGGGAACTCTTTCATAAGAGGTTAAAGTTGGGACCGTGAGAGGGAAAATACCAAAAATACGATCTTTGCAAGTTTCAGTCCGAACTTTTTTTCTGCTGAGACACTCAATAATTCATAACCCATCACATTCATGCCTACTATTCATAGAGATAATACTACCTCAATAGAGCACAACACAATTCAATGTGGATTAGGCCTGGCCAGTTATAGTAGATTCATAAACTCTGGCGCATCGGTATCGATTTTGGACCTCGTCCATTGGGCGTTAGAGGAACCCATTTTGACCAATGATGAAACAGCGGTACTTTTATAGATGGTCATGTGTTTTAAGCTCGCCTCCTTTCGCGTTACACACGGATTTTGGCTTTCGCGACATGATTTTAACTTTACACATTTATATTTGCTTGTATACCCCCTGAGGTAGTAAAAGTATACATTTTCTGAAAGGAAATTGCATGAGGAAACCAAATATGCCATTAATATTATAGTACGACCAAGAACTAAAATGGTATGATCGGAAATGTTCGGGAAAATATCAGAGTTTTTTATTTTCAATTTGAGATCCATATATTTTTTATACCTACCCCTATCATTATTTACTTTACATATTTGAATTCCTCATGAAATTACCCATTAGATGATATATAATTGTCAAAGTTACTACGTCGGTATGGTAATTATATCGGCTAGTGAATATCTCCAATTTTTATTTTATATATTTTTAGAATTTTCAGAAATATTTGTTTAAGGATGAACCCTTCCCTGATATAAACTGCATTTCTGAGTTCCTCTAGTTACAAGCTTCCCAAAAATGTATATTTTTGCTTTCATAAGTTGAAAACTTTTTCTGTTATAGTCATTTTTATAAATCCGGTAAATTGAGGCTGATTATTATTCATGTTGACTGTGTAGCGAATAGGAAGAAAGCTGATGAGCATGGTCTTATCCATAATTAATTAGTTGTTACAAAGAGTTGACAAGTCTGTTGCACCACATACTTAAAGACTACTAAATATCCTTTAAAATGGGACCAGAATGGTGTTTGTAACATTATGAGATGACTAGTTATTGTAAAAAGAACAAAGATTATCGCCATTATTGGATTATCCCCATTGAGTTTGTACAGGCGGCACCCTTCCAGCACCACCCCTGGTCTCCAAACATCAAACAGCTGTATCTCCCCTTCTGTATTAGCTATACCAATGCCATTTTGCGGGCAGATGGCTTGTTATTAGGGCTTTAAAATGATACCAAATTTGTTGAGATAGCTTTTGTGGTTTTGAAAATATTTGAGGAAAATGACAGCATAAAACTAAAAAATGTAACGGCACCACCCTATTGGGAGGCGAGTTCATAACGCGTGACCAGATGTTATTATCATGATTATTTGCGCTCCATAATCAAATGCTATTCATGATAGTGTGGCTTTATGAATAGGGCTGATCATATAGCTTTACAATCACGACAACCAAAAATTTAATCCAGCAGCTTCAAATCGACCGTATACAGGTTTCGAAAGAAAAATATTATGTATGTCATTTTACCTATTCATAATTTAGTGGATACTTTTTCTTATTTTCCGTTTTTATTATGCACGTGGAATAAAGAAAACATTAAAATGAAAATAACAGTTCTACGTATTTATTTGCGAGAAAAAAACCGGAAAATAATTCAATAATCATTTTTTTTATATACCTAGGTACAAAACCATTTGTCCTAATTAAATGGAAAAACAGTTATATCAACCAAGATACGGATTATAAACGTTACTTTAAGTAGGCCTATTTCTGGCTATGAGACCACCTGAATACCTTTATCAATTTATCTGAATAACAATACATTTCTTTATCGAAAATACGCGGGCAATTGACAACAAACGTTTGCAGGCAAAGTTATGCCGATAATCCAGACGCAAGTTCCCTGTCACTAGGTACATAGTGGTGACTACATCACAGTAGTATATGCGCATGAAGACACGGTATTAACCTTGCATATTACGATTAAATTCAAGTGCCTCCCCCTCTTTTGCTTCTGTTACCTCTTTACTGAAATGGTAAATCGCTAAAATCGGCCAATGTCTGCGAATCGACTATAGTTCTGATAGACTGGTTATTATATAGTGTGTCTCAAATGAAAATCAATAGCCCTATCTAATGTATAGGCTTTATCTTCACTAAAAGGCAATAGGGTTGGGTTTAACAACGGTATATTAAAACAAACATTAATTATTAGTTCGCAATGTTGTTCTATTTTGTGTTACTATCCTTTTACCAACAATAAATAAACGTTTCATAGTACAACATAGTTCAAGCATAAGTGTATCATTTAAAATACATTTTTATGTTGATGAGGCGATTTACTACAAGTAACTGCAAATCTTTACAGTGTATTGATAGCATGTACATACAAATCAATTGAGCTTGATTTGATATTAATTACCTGTGTGTTTTTGCATAAAAGAGTCTTCATTTAGTTCCTTCATTTAGTTCCTCATAGTATTAAAAACTAAATTATAAGTATATGAATATCTTTTGAATTATGTTTGAAATCGTCACCGATTTCAAACAAGAACCTGAAAATAGTCCGTACGCAGTCACGAACCTTACAAGGTCCGTTTAGCAGCGCTAGAAATTGGTGCCCTAAAACCCGGCACAAAATCTAAATTCGCCTCCCATCAAAGCTGGTTGCTATAATATGACATAATTCTCGTGTGCAACCAACCGGCTGTATTGCAACGCCCATTGAGTAGTTTAAACGCATGAGAGTGGATGTAATTTGCAACATAATGGAAACTCACCCATGCAGTTAGCAAGTATTTTAAATATACAACATGCAATCCTCTCGAAATAATTGATAACAATAGGTTTACTCCACCGAATTATTAGCGCTCCTAAGCGGGCAATTTATGTCATGGGCTCAATAATAGTCAAGGAACGCTTCTATCTAAGTTTACATATTACACATATTTTCACTTGCGCGGGTGGATACTTATCCTTATTCATTCACTTTTAATAACTTTCAAAGAAGTAGTTATAAATGTTATCTTTGAAAGAATTATTGATTAATTTATTTTGTGTGCTGTCTGAATCAGTCAATATGAGTAAATTTGGATGAAAGTGGTCTTTGACTACTGTTACGCAATCTCTCATTTCTCCATAATTACTGAACCGAATCAAATGCGGTTGGTTTTCTTCAAATTATAACAAAAGTAATTCGACTTCATGTTTGTTGTTAAAATATCCCATCCTGACTCTTGTTGACGATGTCACCGTTGCAATTTCTTTTGGAACACCCTGTGCAATAGTAGTAAGAGTATCATCTGATAGACTGGTGACTGCGGGTTGTTGTAAATTACGATTATGTTTCTGTCTCTTTTCACGTTCTTTATACCTTTATTGTTTTGTCTTACATCATGACGTGTGCATGAAGTCAACGAGGATTTGGATTCGATTGCCAAGGTAATTTATTTTTCACAAAAAGTAGTATGAATTAACAATTATTGTATCAGAATCTTAATTCAACTGGTTAACATACATTATTCATCTCTGAAAGCATCATAATCTGGATATCAGTATAGAGGCATGCATATGATGTCGTTTACCGGAATCATGGCGGAATACTGAAATGTGTTCACCAAATTACAAAGATGCAAGTTTACATCACTTTCAAAAATCCGGCGTCAATGTTCACTTAGCAAGCGTGTGCAACCTGCGGGCCGCGGGCCACATGCGGCCCGCCGGCCTCTAGTCTACGGCCCGCGAAGCAATCCCAAAATTCCCATTGATGCGGCCCGTTTTTAACCGGAACTCCCTAGGTTTACACAAATGGCGGATTCATTTGGCGGAGAAGTGTGCTTCCGTATAATCAGTATGGTGACGCGCTGCATTTAGTAAATTTAACTCGAGGTGTGATTGCGTGTTAAAATCCCTGGTTAAAACGGCGCTTGCAGCAGCAACAGCGAGTAAAAAGTGGAAATTACACGATGAGAAGCGGGTATTCAATGAGCAATGGACTGAGAATTTTCCCTCCTAAGCTCCTCCTCCCCAATTACTCCTCCTCAGGACGTGTTTTGGCATGTTTGACAATCACTGCGGCCCGTGAATGAATCTTAAAATCACAATGAGGCCCGGGTGGTAGAAAAGGTTGCACAATGCTTGGTTCAAAGCTGAGACTAATATAACTAAAGTTTAGTTATATTAGTCTCAGTTCAAACATACGTTCTTTCTAGTTGGTGGGTGCGTTTGTCACCGTCCCATAAACATAATCTATTATTTTTCTATGAGGTCCATCTAAACCGAGTACAATGTTACTAAAATTACACCCACCTAATTTTAAGATTTATGCTTTTCTTTAGATACCAGTCACTGAAAATAACGTGGTAGATGTTGTGGCTAACTTAACACAAGTTATAAATGAAGGTATAACTGTCGACAGTAAAGGTCTAGAGAACATTGCCGTAATCCTGGATGGTATTGCTGATTTAGATCTGCCGGCTGAACATGTGAGAATTAGGCCTAGGCCAATAACAATAAAATAAAAAGGTCTTTACGACCCTGATTGACCCATTATTGTTCGAATTTTAGATTTTCAAACTGTTTAATGCAAATTTATGATTTTATTTATAATTCGTTTTTCTGAAAATTAATATAGAAAGAAAGAAAATAAGAAAGGGATAAACAACACCAAAACGAATGGTCCGTCCGTATAATGTAATTATTTAGTTACGTAAGAGAAGAATTTTGTAATACATGCCATACACTTGATTCTTAACTTCGTTAATCAATATTTAATCTGTGCCATTACCACACTTTTTAAGGCTTGAAATTAGAATGACAATTTAAAGTAATAGTAAATAATGGCTCTGCATAATTAGAAAAGTATCGGGCTATTTCAGTTCAAATCCTTGCACCCCTATGGAAGACATTGATACCGTGATCTTCCACACAGGGAGTAATGTCTTCAATAGGGGTATATGGATTCATATCGAACAGCCCGTTATGATACAGCAACATTTATTATATCCAAACAGCTAACGAGATCCGTTGTGGCAATCATAGACGACGTCCTTACCAATTACGACGACAATCGTAACGAAGATTCATCCACACTACAAGACGACGACGTATCTCCTATTGAAGTATCGCCCATCCCTAATCAGATTCAAAGAGCGCTTGAAAGTCAGATATCATCGTTACAGTCGGACCCAGATGGTAGTAACAATACTGTCATCGAAGGGAAAAACGTGGTCATCCATGCCGTGAAAATTCTAAGAGAATCTCTCATTAATAACAACCTGGTATTTGAAAGCATTCAATCGGGTGATATGAACTCGGCCAATGGCAGGTCTACACATGTAAAGACGGGAAACGCCCCTGACAGAAGGACTGAAACCGCCAGTTCTTTGCCAAGTTATGTGTTTCTTTCCGCTACAGGTAAACTGTTTCACGTGTTATAGTTCGAATCACGATCCCTTCGACATTTTTATAACGTACAGTATCCCATCCTTCCCCCCACGCCAAAATAACCGACTATACAGTGATCTACACCTCTGCTGAAATCTCTCCATTGGCTACCTGTTGTACAGAGGATCACTTTAAAATTGTTATTGATGTTTAGAATTAATTAAACGGTCTTACACCTATATACAGGGTGAGTAAAAAACAAACTGCAATAGTGGAAAGAATCCATCTTATTTTTAAAACCAAGTTGATGGTTGAATTTTTTTAAACGTTATAAGAATAACATATTTGTTAATAATTTTATGTGAAAATATGAAGTCAATTGCATTTTTCGTTTGCCTTTGGTGAAGCTTTTTACCCATGCACCCATTTCACACGCTTGTCCACGAAACACCTAAAACATGTGGGCCATATCCAAAAGTATGTCAACTGGAAGAGACATACTTTTCATTTTTGATTGTCAGTTTATTCCAGTTAGGAATTTAACCAGCTCAAGTATGTTATTTGAATAAGCACCCATTGTACTTCAACTGCAAACCAAAGAAACCCAATCATGATGGAGTACGTTGCCGTAGCAACACATTTTTGTGTGCGAGGGACGGAATTTCTCTGTAATTTTGCGAGGGACGGAATTTTACACTTTTAATGGTCTGCTTTTCCAGTTACACTGATTAGACAAATTAATGATATTATTTGAACATGTAACCAATACACTTCAACAACAAAGACAAACAAAATAGCTAGGATGAATTGTGTTCCTGTAGCAGCACATTATTTAAACTGCGAGGGACGGAATTTTTTATGTAGTCGATTCCGTCCCTCGCATGGACAAAATGTGTTGCTATGGCAACTTGCTTAACCGTGGCTATGTTTTTTTATTGCATGTTGTAGTGTATTGGTAGATCATTCATGCCATATACTTAAGGTATCTAATTTCCTAACTGGGATATCAGGATAATTAAAAATGTCACTCAAATTCCGTCCCTCGCAAAAACGGCGGTTTTGGATATGGCCCATGTATAAGATTGCAAAATGCGTCTCTCATTAACATTTGAAAATTCAAGTAAATTTGTGATATGATTGGAATTTAATGTATCCTTTATTGTTTACATGGGAGATAAAATAATCAATTTACATAACCCACGCTATGGATTGCTTATAATGTTCTAAATTTGTATAAAAATGAAATTATTCCAAATTTTTGTTGGCGGGATATTCAAATGTGAACATGAAATGTGTGCAATTTCGATTGAAAATCACTATTCTCGTGGACAAACAACTAAATCGGGTTGTGCAGCAAAGAAGTTCACCAAAGACAAACGAAAAATGCGATTGACTTCATTTTTTCACATAGAGTCAAGAACAAATAGATCATTCTTGCAACGTTTAAGAAATTTCAAACTTCAACTTGGTTTTGAAAGCAAGATGGCTTCTTTCCACTATTGCAGGGTTTTTTTACTCACCCTGTACCTATCAAACTGTTTCAAATTATATGTTCCAAATAGATACTTAAGGTCATCCAAGGATCATGTTCGTAGTTTTGTGTATCCTATGACAATGAAAAGAGTTGAAGTTGGTGATGGGACTTTTACCGTTTGTGCATCCAAGTTATGGAATTATCTACTTTATGTTTATTAAATAGTCTGTTTCTGTTATTGTCTTCAAGAAGGCACTTAAGACATATGTATTCCCAATCTTATCTTGTTCCTTATATTATTATGTAACTTATGTTTTTGTATCTTTTTTTAAGCGCTTTGAAGTTTGCGCGTTCGGGGGAATGGCGCATCACAAGTACTTGTTGTATGGGATTGTCGTTATGTGCCATTACAAAATTTCTTTTCCAGTCTGCACTCGAAAGATTGGCTGGAATGAGAAAGTAAAGAATGCACGTGCGAACTTTACTGCAGTGCAAAACACTAATTTATGCTACTCAATCAACAGTTCAGACGCACAGACGGTAGCAGTAGCATATGAACTTGCACTGCACGTAAATGACGTCATGTTTTCACATGATTCACGGGAACATTTACATAGAAAATCAATATGGTTTTATAAGGAGCCAGGGTTTCCTTATATTTCAAAAGATGACAGTTTCATATTTTAAACCATGAAGCTGAATTACTAAAGTATTTGTTGGAATTAAGTTTAATATCATGTGTCCGATTGGAGATATTGAGAAAATCACAATAATGACGTCACTTATTATTTAACATTTCCACGCGGCAGGCGTCTCCAGACGACATTCCGAAATTTCACAAAATGTTTTAAAATGTCAAAATTATTTGGAATCGATATTATTTGGAATCACCATGAGATATGCATTGAAATAAGTGCAAACATGCCTACTATCATGACTTTTGGTTCAGTAATCTTTGAGCTAGACCTTGAAAGTTGTGAAAGGATTCTGAAAAATCTGTTCTGTATAATATGGTAAAGCCAATAGCCGCGTGGAAAGTGTTAATTAATAGTTCAAATTTGACACCTGATTTTACGACTCACAGGTAACAGTTCTGCAGCAGTTCCAGTTAGCTTCTTTGTTTACCAGAACACCAAGTTGTTTCCATCCCAGCGTCTGATCAACGACTCCAATAATCCAAACCAGATTCGCCTTGCTGTAGCAAGTCGTATTATCACAGCTAACGTGGAAGGAGCTGAAGAAATCACCGATTGACCAGAAAACAGCCAAGTTGAAACTATCTTTGCTCTAATTCTGGTAAGACCAAGACAGTGAAACCCCGTTCTAAGAGACCTACCGACCTATATTTTGTTTTCGAATTTGGGATTCTTATTTCCCAGTTTTTAGAAATGTTTTGAAATATTAAATGGGGTTGTAGAAAATATTTACCAACTTGTTAAACATTTTGAAATATTTAAAAGAAATTGGAAACATTTCGAAAATGTTGAACATTCACCAAATTTCAAACAAATATAAAAACAACAAAAATATTATTTCTTAACGTTCTGTACGCCAATATTGTTCTGGAAGTGTCAATTGATTATGAGTAATGTTTCATTGAATTATTGTGAATAATGCATAAAGCGAATTTTTCATTAACCATTTAGTCAATGTTTTTGCAATATTCCTCATTTGACAATATCGCTTTTTTATCAAGATCTGTTTGACCAATTACAAAACAAGATTTAGAATAAATTAGTACATCACTAATTCTAATAAACTATGTTCAAATAATTTAAAATCTGCTTAAATGAAATAATATGATTTTTTAAATCATGAATTTAGCAACACATGTTATTTCTAACCCATTTAATTGCGTGTGTATAATGTAGGGAAAAGACCAGAATGCTAGAATAGGTAATCCTCAATGTGTATTCTGGGATGTCAATGCAAATGACGGAGTCGGTGATTGGTCGAATGAAGGGTGTCAATTGAACCGGACTCTCAAAGACGGCAATGTGGTGTGCCAATGTAATCATCTCACTAGTTATGCCGTTTTAATGGTAAGAATTACAGATACCTTTAAGATGACTTTACAAATTAAAGGTTTATTTATAGTGATGTTTTGGAGGCTGCACCTTCAATGTTGATACAAACTGAGATGTGTGACTGACGGTACATGTTTACAATTGTATTACATGTATGAACTTACGCTTGTAAGGATTCAGATAAAAACACCAGCCTTCTTTGTACAACAAAAAAGCAAATATTCTGATCTACGGCTTTAGACCATAATTTCACACTAGTAGTATTTATGGAGCATAGGGGTTTTCCGGTCTCGGTCTAGGCTGACCATGGACTTACTTACAGGCTAGGCTGACAGGGAGTTATTACCAAAATGTTCTTTGAAGTTGGTAGAATTAAAACCTAATTGGACATCGTTGCCAACTTGGGTGGTTGATTGACCTAGACCTTGATTTAGTGTAGGTCACATGTGTTTCAAAACCATGTGTGCTCCCCAGCTATAATGCTCTATAAATAGTCACAATATAAATATGCTGGGCATAAAGGCTGCTTTCGTGATCTCGTGAGTGGCAAACAGCAAAAATGACCATTATTAATTTTCATCTTGAATTCTGAAGTAAATTATATCAATAAAAATATTTCTTCAACACTACTGCGTATCCCTTTAATATGATGTATAATAGGTAGGCCCTATTTCAAATCTTGAAGAAAAACGATTTCTGCAATTAATGGTTTTCCGCCGCTGCAGTGAATGGAACATTAATGGTGATTTTATTTACAGCGTGTCCCAAAAATAGTTCCAAACATTGCCAAGCTGATAATTTAGTAAACAATGTAAATTTCTTTCTTAAACCTTTATGGCATAAAAGTGTGTGTTCTTTCACTTTCTTAATTTTGTGTAAATCCAACATCAACCTTTAAGATTTTTTAAATATTCTTAAACATTTTTAAACATTTTTTGTTGTTGTTGAAGGTACATTCAGTGATTCCAAAACAACACTTTTATGAAACCGCCAGTTGGGTACATAACAAAAATAGAAGAAAAAAAACCAATCGTTGGCTTCTCGCTGGCGCGTCACATTACGCTGACCTGAACCCTTGACAAACAGCACCTCGTGCAGTTTTCAAGCCCTTATAATTCGTCGCTGTTCTGACATACCGGCACATCACAACAGAATTAAGTAAAGTGATGTGCCGGTATGTCAGAACAGCGACGAATTGTATGCACCATTACATCAAGATCCCATTAAATAAACAAGTTCATATGAAAGAACTCAAAGCCTTTACCAAATTCAAAAGTAAAACTTAATGGATCTCGTTGGCGCACAGAGATAATCAAGGTTATATGTCAAAATTGCAAAGATGGTTTACCTTGAATGAAAAATGAAGAAACCAGCGATGGGATCTCTCAGAGTAATAATTAAAAGAAAAGTTACCGATTTTTTAAACATTGCTTAAGGGCAACTTACAGTGCATGCGACTCAGTAATAGTTCTAGGCCACCCACATACATTGTTCAAGTTCTTGTAAATTAGTGCGCCAACACGAATCATCATAGTTTACGCTCTTACATACCTTTCATTAAGGCGTTGTTGTTTGTGCTGGTGTGTGTGAGCACCTTATCAAAAGTGTGAGCGCCCTCAGGAAATATAATCTGCCTCGCTCCGCTCGGCGGTCGACGGGTCGGCCTCCGGGCCTCGTTACGCTCGTCGTTCGATTGCGAGGTGTCTTTGACAACGACTAGCTCTTACAGGCGGAGACTGTTAAAATATAACCTATAACTTATCTTTTTAGGATATATATGATCAAAAGGCTTTGGTGTTGGATTTCATAAGCAAGATTGGCTGCGGTATTTCTATTACATGTTTATCGATAACGCTTGTAACGTACTTATCGAACAGGTAAGGGAGAAACAAAATGACGGCATTGGTACCGGTGTGAGAATATGAATATCATCCCATAACTAGGTGTCTATTAGAAAGACACTGCCCAGCAATCGTGGAATTAATGCTGGTTACTAGTAGGCATAGCACACATAACATTCAAATAATCGAGACATGTCAAAAATAGGTGTCAAATGAAAGATTGCAATGAAATATTTATTTTCCCAAAAGAATTATGACAATAGGTCAATGCGTTCTTGTGTTACGGTGTTTTGAAATACTCCGAAAATGGCCGAAAACCTGCCAAAAACAGTAACAATGTCCAAAAATAGAAATTTTTCAGGAATTAGACAGCTCAGTTTGTTAATATTGTAACATTCAAAACACCATTTACACATATTTCTTAACAATTGAATATCTATAAACCATGTTAAATTAAAAAATATGGTAACATTATATTGCAATAAGCTAAAATAACCTAGTGAAATTGGTTATTTTGACCAGTTTCACTGACCGCAATCAAAAAATGATGAAGTCCAGCTAATTAATATGCGTAAATGTTAAATCCAGATGTGAATGGTGTATTGCAATCAAACTTGGTATACTGGCTAACTGTATGATACCAAATCTTTTAAACTATAATTTAGTTTCATAAGCTCATTAAATATGCAAATTAGCTAATTATCTATTCAAGTCATTAATATGCAAATGAGCAATGTCCGACAATTTTTTCCCATCATAAGAGTGATCGGTAATAGATATATACACATGGAAAAAAGTATCGCACCACTTTTTTTGTTGTTGAAAAGTGCAAATGTGGCCTCGAATTTTGCCACCATGGTGTGATAATAAGGATCATTTGTTTGCGTAAGCTGTCCAACAAAATGCTATGCAATAAAAGGGCCACATTTTAGTTGGTGACGTAATCGATGTAATGTTTTTCAAGAAAACACATACCTTTATGTGTTTTCTTATTTTGCATCGGATTAATCTTACATTTTCAGGATATCATAATAACTAATTGGGCTTTACATTGAGACTAAATTGGTCATGGTCCAATGATTATAATAAGAATTACACCTTCATGAAACAGAGTCCTAATTTTTTTGATACACCCTGTACAGGTTTCGAAAGAAACATATTATATAGGCCTATGTCATTTTACCTATTCATAATTTAGTGGATACTTTTTATTATTTTCCGTTTTTATTATGCACGTGGAAAAAGGAAACATTAGAATGAAAATAACAGTTCTACGTATTTATTTGCGAGAAAAACCCGGAATATAATTCAATAATCAGTTTGTTATATACCTAGGTACAAAACCATTTGTCCTAATTAAATGGAAAAACAGTTATCAGGTTTTTTTTGGTTTTTTTATATCAACCAAGATACGGATTATAAACGTTACTTTAAGTATTTCTGGCTATGAGACCACCTGAATACCTTTATCAATTTATCTGAATAACAATACATTTCTTTATCGTTATGCCGATAATCCAACCGCAAGTTCCCTGTCACTAGGTACATAGTGGTGACTACATGACAGTAGTACATGCACACGAAGACACGGTATTAACCTTGCATATTACGATTAAATTCGAGTGCCTCCCCCTCTTTTGCTTCTGTTACCTCTTTACTGAAATGGTAAATCGCTAAAATCGGCCAATGTCTGCGAATCGACTATAGTGCATCCATGCACGCCAATTGAGGCACCAACAATACAAGCCACATTCCACATATGAATAGCCATCCAATGGATGCGTATCTGGGATTTTTTCCAGGGGGGGGCAAAGGATATTTTTTCCTGGTGAACACCAGTTCGACCCGACAGAAATTTTCGTAAAAGGTTGCCCCAAATCTTTTCCCAGTCAGTCACCTCGTTACGCTGTTACGCCACTGCCATCCATTCAATAATGCAAAATAAGTAACAGGTAGAAGTGGATGTAGGCCCCTTTTGCAACACAGCTCTTCATGTTGTTGTGTGGCAGACTCTGTGTGTGTGCATTGTGCTATTACTAGGAACACATCAGCAGCTTCATGTGATCCTATGTACCAGCTTCCACTTAATATCTTGTTTTCTAAAATTATTTTACGTGCATGGCTGGCTGCACTAATCTGCACGATATAGGTATGGCCATGTGTTTTGAACTGACCAGACTGCTGACCACCCAAAAAGGGTGGCGGCGTTGCATTTTTGGTGACGAATCATCCAACTCTCTCTATTAGGCTAATGAAATATGATTCCCAGTTTCCCGTTTCATATTTTTAAAAGAGTGGGTAGGTGTCTTTTTCATTATTCATTATTCATTATTTCACTCAATTTCATTATTGCATCTGAAAGGGGTGTTAACTACTAACTACCTATTGATTTGTATATATTACACCTTAATTAACACTTTAACACTTTGAAAAACAATTAAGGAAGCATTTGTAGATGTGTTATTGAAAATGTTAACAAATCTGTCTGAAATATTGCAACGTCAATTACATCTGAAATCTGAGTAGGTTATGCAAAAAAATTCATTATCAACCATATACCATGACACCACTGCCATAAAAATCACTTAAAATCAACAGGAAGATATGCCTGGTATTTTGAGCCACTAAAAGTTTTGATTTTTATTCCAGTTTGTCAGAAAATGTAATTTTGCACAAAATAATGAAAATTTTGGTAAAACTGAAAAGTTGGGTCGGTAGGGAAACGGGAAACTGGACATTACATTATACTAGCCTTAACTCAACAACTATATGTGGTAGAGCTATGGTTTAGGTGTCATTTGAAAGCTTATTTATCTAGCTACACCGTGTGAATAAATCAGGTATTTCTATAACTGTTTGGCTGAGATATGATTGATTATACTTCGAAAGTCAGGGGTGTCGGTGGCGTCGTGTACAATCTCTATGGGGAATATAGAAAATGTTCCCAATTATACTTTCAAATTACAATAACTCCTCATTTCTGTATGGTACAACCATGATTTTGCTCTCATTTTATCGATTGTTTTATATTCTATAAGTTTCTGTTTCAACAAACGTGTCAACTCTTACGTAACAGTTGTAATCACGAATCGATTGCATTGTCTTTGGCTTTTTCCCTATTCACTACACAGTAAACTTGCCCTAATTCATCGGTTTTACATACATGACTATAACAACAAAATTATTAAACCGATTATAGCAAAATTATACATTTTTGGAAAGCTCTCGAATAGGGAAATTCAGAAATCTTGCTTAAAATAGAATAGGGTGAATAGCCAAAAAATATATGTGTAAACTAAATGTAAACGTTTGTGGTTCCCGATATAGTATTTTTCAACAAGTTACACTTGACAACCATTATGTTCTGATGGGTAAATTGCATGAGGAACTAATATGCACACTAAAATGATGATTGGGATAGGAATAAAAAAAATATTGAGCTTTAATCAAAATATGAAGAAGAAAAAAAATCGATATTTTTTGAACATTCTTAATCACAACATGTTACCATTAGGTCTTATGCAAATTCCGATCGCATATTTAGATTCCTTGTGAGATTACCGTTCAGAAAAGATATACTTTTAATGGGGTAGAACAAGTAGTTATTGCGATATGCTAATTCGAATCTCAGATGGTGTAAAATGTAAAAATCTGGACATGCAACGGGAAGGGTGGCGAGTTCAAAACACATGGCCGTATAGAAACAGTAATGAATAGGGCCCTACAATAAAGGCTGCTTGGAATTTTTTGGTGGACAAGTTAACTTGGCCACCATAGCTTCCAGAAGTGGTTGTAATAAATGCGAAAATACCTCCAAATTCAGTTATTCAGTGCGAAATTAATATCTTAATGATATTTTATATTAAATGTGTCTATTACCGTAAATAAAATGGTGCTTTAATTGACAATGTAGCCTTTAAATAATAATAAATATCACATTTTAATTTTCGATTTAGTTTATTGAGTGGATAACCCTATAACGACACTATATATTATTAAAAACCGTCGCCATTTTCAGAATGATCCGTGGCGCAGCGGACTAGAGCGTTGGACAATTACTGCTTTTATCGCAGATGGCATTCTAAAATACGTGTTCGAGTCCCGGCGGGGATGATGTTTTTTGTGTCATCTAAAATTAACTTTTTTTTACTCTCAAATTAAATAGACATATTAATAGCACACAATAGCATTAATAGGATAAAATGGTTTTAATTTTCGATTTAGCAGTAGGCCTTCATAACTATTGAGTGGATAAACCATTTGCGTTGCATACGTTGCTTTCACTTTTCAGACCACTTGTTTTGTATAAACTTTGGTACTTTTTGATGTTCCATTATATTAATTAATTACAATATCATTAGTTTGTTTATTAACGAGACTCTTTTTGGGGGTACGAGTGAGCACTTTATTTAATCACGATTTTCTTTTTTTGATTCGGCTGTTGTGTTGTGTTGTGATTGTGATGTTCGTGATTTATTTTTACATAACGATTGACTATTTATAGTATTAATAATTATCCTGGCGCCCCGGGAAAACCAAGTTATTTTGTTGCACTTTTGAATTTGTCATAAATTACGTTTTTCTCGTAATTAATAAACATTGGAATTTAAATTAAATTTTAAATTATGATATTTATTTCTTCTTTTTTCCCCCATAGTAAACTTTACCACATATCGCTCACATTTATAACGTCTCGGTGATTTTCTTCCAGAAACAACACACTAGTGATTCTCTTGCCGACTTCCACAAAAGTCAACAAAACCAATATCAAGTCATCTCATCCTTTTGACACTTGTCCACCCAGTTTTTTAGAAGACCTTGTTTTGTAAATAAGCAGACAATGTTATCATTTAATGCTAAGCAAATAATAGCTATAAAACATGCAACTTTTATGATTCTCTGGTTTAGGCCTAACAGTCAGGTGTCACAAAGATGACATCAGTGATTTCTACTTATTATACCACTGAGCATTGGCGCTAGAATGAATTCCAACATTACTGGCCCCTGGTGCGATAATGCTGCAGTGTCGCATGTAATTATAGCATGACGCATTGTAAATCGTGATTGACTATAATACATGTAGGCTATAACATTACAGAAGCATGCAGTATAATACACGAACAACGACAAGGCTAGGGGACTCTATTAACCGTGGGCGGGTTCCAATCCCCTTACTTTATCCCCACGGTACTAATAACAAGCTCAAATGACTCGCCTGAGGCGTCTAGGTGATCATTGAAAATTCATTACCTCATGAATATGTATGTCAGATGTGGCCCAATGAAATGTCTCACAATCGCAAATACTGTACGCGGACGCAGGTATTTGAAACACAACAGATGACCGCGGCGCGAACCTTATTTGTCACAAGCGTACATCAATCAAATCGCAGCAAACATCGCGCACATCGCTGGCCCTGAACCTGTTTATTTTGTAACAATTTTTACTTTTACTGAGCAGATTTTGAATGGCGATAAAATATAAAATTATGAAATCTTACAGTGACAGAAACAGCATAGACTTTAGCTACATTTGCTGTAGGCCTACCTTGTATTGTATTTATCATATTTATATGGTGGTGTTACAGTGCCAAAATGGCTAAATGTTTACTGAAGATTTCCCATGTTCCGATTTTGTCCGAAAACATAATTTAAAAAGCTTATTCAAAAAGAGCATTCCCCGGAGAATTCCTAGGCTAAATTCAAGTTCTCATGGTACGCTTCTTGGTGCTGATTCTACGCTGATTTTTTGCCCCTGCGTTTATTAAAACTTGCAGATATAAAATAAACTTAGGCCTATTCACATATTCTGACGAAAGGCGGTCAGTTTAAGCTGTCAATTCAGAATGGTATTAGTAAAAGCTTATTTATATAATCAATTCAATCAGTCCATGACTAGTCACTAGGCCTACCATCGTCCATAACTTTAAATTAATCTGGAATGCAGACGATTTGCCCGGCTGAGTCCTTACTATGACTAGGCCTACGGTACAATAAATAGCGACGTAACATATAATAGCAGAAAAAAAGTAGAAGAAAAAGTCCGAAAATATTAAACGCTAACAAGATTTAATACAAGCAAGTCAATGACACGCCATGATTTGCACGGATCAGGGATAAGTTTTGATGCATGCACTGCACTGACAGTGACAAGAATTAACGGACTACGTTTTATGCAATCCCTATCATTACCGAATCAGGTCGAGAACAGTTCAGGGTTTACGATTCGGAAAGTTAGATTTAATTTAAGCCTAAACCAGGAAAGGTGTCTCTTCTCACCTTTCCTGCCTAAACCTATCATCACGTTTTAGAAATCGAATGCCTTTTATTTACTGCTTTTAGCCTTTAGTTTAGAAATATGTTTCGCTAGGCCTAGCCTAGCCTGGTCAAGCATTTTAACTTACCTGGTGAAGAAAAGGCTTTGTCAACCAAAACTGACCGTCGGAGAATATAATATTCCAATTTATATTCTCTTATATTTCCATCCCTGGTTTTTGTTACCGACAGGTTACAGAAAGTAGTTTGACATCTGGCTTCTCACAACTTCCGAGTTCATGAATGCATGTGTGCCATTTTGAATGAGCTATTATTATTAAAGTTTTATATACAACCATACTTTGAATACTAGCTAAGCATTTAGCTTGAAAAAGCCTAGGCCGTGGTCGAAGTAGTTACACTTACAGCATCTTTTTATCTAGGTTTTGATGAAGAATAAATACGATTACAGAAGCTTTACTTTTAAACATGTTAAAAATTCATCCACAACAACTGCAGTGTGGTCATTTTTCGTCCTTGACCTTGCTGAATAACCGTAGATGCAGGCAACACTTACTTGGGCCCCTGAATCTGTTTACGACGGCTTCTCCCTTGACAACAGTCGTTGATTGGCTTATTTCGTAAGTGACACATTTCATTCATATTCATATAACCTTATTTGGGGGTTGGGATGGGGATTCCCCGGGAATCGAATGGTTTGAATCATTATCGCCACAGGGAAGAGCATCTATAGTTTACTAATGTTAAATATAATCCCTCTCAGAATCTCCTTAAAATGAGTTCTAAAAGGAGAATTTGTATCCAATTATATAACAATATTTGATAATGAATGAGGTTAAATACTTTGTACCGGCTGATTTTCGGTTATTGTTGAAAATCAAAACAAATGGTTTCAGGCCCTTAGAATAGTCCGTACGCAGTCACCAACCTTAAATTGGTGTTCTTTCAGGATTACCTGCCGTTATTGTTATTATTGCACTGAGTGTGGACCCTACGCAATATGTCAATGAACAACAGTGAGGTTTGTTTCTTCTCTCCAAGCAATGGATTTGTTGACAATTATCGCATGCTTCTATGTACAGCATAAACGACCTCACATTTGTAGGGGAATATGGGGCAACTGGACCGTGGGGCAAGTGGTCCGAAATGAAGGATTTTGTAATTGTATGGACATACTGCTTTCTTTTGAACAGTACGACTTTTGTTGAAACTTGACATATATCCTTACCTTCTACAATCCAAAACATTTGGAACTTTAGGGTATTTACACATGTGATATTCTCCAGATCTTTGAAGCCACCTCCTTGAGTGACTGATTGAAAATTCACAGAATAGTATGGGCGATATATGAAGATGGGTTTAGATCATGTTTAATGTACTTTATATGATTGACAGATATGCAACAGTATATATATACATGCAGTACAGTCGTCTTAAGATACTAGGTGCATATTGCATTTGATGGGTGCTATATAGTAGTGTGCTTAGGGACTTTCCTAAATATATGATTAAAACCATAGGTTGATTGTTGAAATGACCGTAAAATGGCGCATATTGCTCACTTGGGACATTGGTGGTTTGGATTTGCGATCAATATTATCATTTAAAGAATGCTTCAACTTAAATTATTATCACGGGTATTCATTTGGTAGAGTTATTAGTTTATGAATTTACAAATAACAAAGTACACCATTTCTTATTTTATCTAAAGACATTCGTCTACTTTTAGGACCCGAACGCCGTAATGTTTGCGAATTCAAATATACTCGCTGGCTACAGAAATCTGTGTAATGGCTAAAAACAAAAATGCAGTTTTGCCTTTTTTTCTGAAATGTATTGGAGTTATTGATTATTATGACAAATTGTGGTATGTTTTAAAACATTTTGGCGCAACATTTATTACGTCGCAGGCGTGTTTGAATAATGTTTCATCTCGACAAAGTGCTAAGTCATGTGTTGGGGCAAGTGGTCCGAAGGGTTATGGGGCAACTGGTCCGCCTGCAAAAACTTAATCAAAATTGTAAAATTCATTTGGAAAATTAGTTGTTAGTGTCAATAAAACATGACTCGGTATTCTTAGACATTTTGGAGCATTTTGGGTCTAATACCACTATTTCTGCTATTGAAGGATTACAATATGACATGAAATTGCTTTAGAATGATTTAAAACCTCGGTATTGTGAATTACATCTTTATTATATTTGAATGGTGTCTGTAAAGGTATTTGCAATGACGAAATATCATGATTTATGTATGTTATCCACTGGTTTTTGTGTATATTAACCTTTGGGTCATCATTGTCATATTGACCAACTTCCCCTGTAACATGAAAAGCTGGCTAAATATTAAGATGGTTTATTATAAGTACTAAATGATGATTATATGAAGTAAATAAAATCATTAAAGAAAGGGGTATATATAGACAAATGTATTGGGCATCTGAATATCACAACCATGTAACCATTTAACTAGGTTTATACCGTTTTATCTAATAAATGTGCAGTCGAAATTTTCGCTTGCTTTGTACACCATTAGTATACTGCTATTTACACGTTAACCACGAAAACTGTATAAAACATGGGTTTCATGAGACATGTATCCTTTTTACATGTTAAATATTATGAAAATGTGTTTGTAAAGAAAATACTGCCTAGTTTCCGTGTTGTCATTCACTGATTTCTGTGTATTCTAACCGTTGGAACATATAGGACCAGTTGCCCCAATGATGGGGTAACTGGTCCGCGCCAAGTAAAGTTTTTAGTTAGTGGTAATTGGCCTTTTCTTTATATATTTTTTAACATTGATTATATGTTATATGTAAACAGTTACATGGGTGATATTTTCATAGCAATTCCATAAATATTTACACGAGCTGTTATCTTTTATATCATGAAATATGCTTAACCGGACCAGTTGCCCCATCCTCCCCTATACATATGTTATAGATGTTACCTTTTAAATATAACTGTTCAACTTGTAGCGAAATATGATAATTACATAGATGTTTTCATACCTCTCCTAACCAGCTTGCCTAAGATATAAACCACGTGATCATACTGTAACATTATCATGAGCATGGTATTTGGCCTAGCAAAGTTTGTCGGGCGTTTACAACTGGGTCCCGCCCTTGAAACCTGAGTTGGGTGTCAGAAGTAGATATATTATTATATCTGTAATAATTTAATACAAGGAAAGAACAAATATATTGCAGAAGTATTTAACCAGATTACATAAGCATAGGATTTACATATGTTCATTGTTGCAAGGACAACACCTTCACTTCCAACAACAACACCGACACTACCAACACCACCAACACCAACTGTACACCAACACTAACACCAGCAACAACAACAATATACGCACCAACAACAACGCCAACAACAACACCACCGCCACCACCACACCCTCACCACCCTCACCACCACCACCAGCACCAACAACACCACCCATTCAGGATGCACAACCTTATAACCTCCGTCAATGGAGGTGTTTAACCCCTCTCTGCTTCTCGCTATAAATATGTCTTTGAAACATAATTGACCGGGATAATTCGTTAATTTATACTTTGTTTGTTATCATTTATTGTAACTAATTAGGGTTTTTTTGCTGTTTTTCTAACAGCTGCTTCTTGGAAATTGGGAACACGTTTTATTTTGCCCAGTTACTCATTATGGGACTCGTCATCTCATACAACATGGTGATCTTTATGTTAGTAATGTATCGCCTGTTATTTGGGAGAGCAGATAGCATCAGGAGCCGTGATGATATGAAAGCGGAGATTATTAAGCGGGTCCAGAATGCAGTCTCCATTTCAGCTCTACTTGGATTGACCTGGGTGTTTGGGTTGTTATCTCTTATCCATGAGCGATCCAGTTTTGCCTTCCAAGTGTTATTCTGCCTCTTCAATTCCATGCAAGGATGCCTGGTTTTCGTTATGTTCTGTGTTCGTAATAAGAACGTTGTGCAAGTGTGGAAAGGGTGGTTTACATTTGGTAAAGATAGTAGGAGAGGTGATGTCACTAGGACAACATCTGCAGCCTCATCAACGCTTGACCGACCACTGAAGAAACAACCTCGAGGAAACCTCGCAGATAAGGGACGGAATGACATCAAAATGGACCAATTCCAGTGCACGTACATCCCGCCGACAATCACAAAATCTGATGACGATGTGATTGTTGATAACAACGAACATTAATGTTTCGATAACTTTTACAAATAGACAACCGGTAGACTAGTAGTACTAATAAAAATTCCTTTAAAAAGGAAAAGAGGCCGTCATATAAATTTAAAGAAACAGACAGCAGAGTGTGATATAGGTAACACAAACAGTGGTCATGTCATAAGTGTTATTTATCAATATAACATGAATGGAAATCACTAATTAATATTAATAATACTATAAAGAGTCAGGACAATGTTGAAGAGTAAAACATTAAAGGGTTTTGGAATCAAGTATGTTACAACTTAACCCTTACAGCCCCACACCCCATGAAATCCCATTTCCCAGCCGGTCGGTTCCACCTGCCGCTGAGGTTTTTGGGTGAAATAATGGCCCCGGGCTACATAGCTGGGCGAATACACTCGCCCAGCATAGCTCCCCCCGTGGCTCACTTGGTAGAGCGTTCGACTTGTAACCGAGAGGTCGTGGGTTCAAACCCCGGGGCGTGGCACCTCCTGTTGTGTGTTTTTTTTGCTTGAAAAAAAATTTCGTTGGAAAATCCACCGGGAGTGTTAGGGTTATTGAACAAATTTTTTTCTTCTTTTTAATTTTCACTTTTTTTCTCTAATTTCACCTTGATTAACCCTTACAGCCCCACACCCCATGAAATCCCATTTCCCAGCCTGTCGGTTCCACCTGCCGCTGAGGTTTTTGGGTGAAATAATGGCCCCGGGTTACATAGCTGGGCGAATACACTCGCCCAGCATAGCTCCCCCCGTGGCTCACTTGGTAGAGCGTTCGACTTGTAACCGAGAGGTCGTGGGTTCAAACCCCGGGGCGTGGCACCTCCTGTTGTGTGTGTTTTTTTTGCTTGAAAAAAAATTTCGTTGGAAAATCCACCGGGAGTGTTAGGGTTAAAGCTGGTTTACCAAGTTGGCATTTTACCACAGACGAATTGTTCATCACCTATCACTTGGTGCACTATTTGACAAAGTTACAACTTCTCCATTGGACTGTCAGACATGTCTGACAGTCCAATGTAACTTTATCAAATCCGCAAGGACCTGGGTATGTCTAGAATCCCAAAATGGTAGCATGCCTTTAAAAGGTTACTTTGTTTCTGATAATGAAGCATAGTATGTGATCTTATATACATATTTTGTTTTTAAAGAGTAAAAAGTAGATTTTCTTGCAGATTTACATTTCCGATCATAAATCGTGAATATATTCTAGACAAGTTTATAGATCTATATGATTCTTTTTATATGGTTCTTTTCACTAGAAAATATGTGTTATATGGTTTATTAAGGGTTGAAAACAGATTGGTTGCGCGAACAGTTTAAATGTTGTCTAACAAATATGATTTTGATTATGATTGTTTCGCTCTGTAACTTGGAACATATTAATGATATTTATAAAATGTAAATCTGCAATAAATTCTAGTTAGAAAATATTCAAAAATAGAGTGAATTCCCTGGAAAGATTCTGTAATATTATTATAACATATATATATACTGTCTTAAATTAGAAACGTCCAAGCCCCCAAATCAGTGGGATCGAAGGAGTTGGTTACCCTTTGTTGTCATATTTTAAAGATTGTTAAATCTTCGCAGTACGAGTATAAAACTACAAGCTATTATTTTGAAATAGTAATAATAATAATTCCCTTAGAAGTGATACATATTAAAAAATGAGTGCATAAAAGTGTATAGAATTTTGTTGATTATGAGTGAAAACATTAGGCAGAGTAATAGCTTTTTACACAGGTTTATTGAATAATATACTGTGTACAAGAGCAATAAAAAAATAAGAGTCATAATGAACAAGCATTGAAATATGGATGCAGTTTTCATATGGTATCATGTATATGGTCATGTGTTTTAAGCTCGCCTCCTTTCGCGTTACACACGGATTTTGGCTTTCACGACATGATTTTAACTTTACACATTTATATTTGCTTGTATACCCCCCCCCCCCCCCCCCCCCGAGGTAGTAAAAGTATACATTTTCTGAAGGGAAATTGCATGAGGAAACCAAATATGCAATTGAAATTATAGTACGACCAAGAACTAAAATGGTATGATCGGAAATGTTCGGGAAAATATCAAAGTTTTTAATTTTTAATTTTTTATACCTACCTATCATTATTTACTTAACATATTTGAATTCCTCATGAAATTACCCATTAGATGATATATAATTGTCAAAGTTACTACGTCGGTATGGTAATTATACCGGCTAGTGAATATCTCCAATCTTTATTTTATATATTTTTAGAATTTTCAGAAATATTTGTTTAAGGATGAACCCTTCCCTGATATAAACTGCATTTTTGAATTCCTCTAGTTACAAGCTTTCCAAAAATGTATACTTTTGCTATCATAGGTTGAACACTTTTTCTGTTATAGTTATTTTTATAAATCCGCTAAATTGAGGCTGATTATTCATGTTGACTGTGTAGCGAAAGCTGATGTTCATGGTGTTATCCATAATTAAATAGTTGTTACAAATATTTGACAAGTCTGTTGAACCACATACTTAAAGACTACTAATTATCCTTTAAAATGGGACCAGAATGGTGTTTGTAACATTAGGGGATGACTAGTTATTGTAAAAAGAACAAAACATGGGATTATCCCCATTGAGTTTGTACAGGCGGCACCCCTTCCGGCGGCACCCCTTCCAGCACCACCCCTGGTCCCCAAACATCAAACAGCGGTATCTCCCATTCTGTATTAGCTATACCAATGCAATTTTGAAGGCAGATAGCTTGTTATTAGGGCTTTAAAATGATACCAAATTTGTTGAGATAGCTTTTGTGGTTTTAAAAATATTGGAGGAAAATGACAGCATGAAACTAAAAAATGTAACGGCACCACCCTATTGGGAGGCGAGTTCATAACGCGTGACCATATATGAAAGCTCTGAAAGTTGGCAAGTACTGCGTGAAGAGTAAAATTGTAAGAAATGTATTGTAGTGGCTAAACTAGTTAACTCAAAGAACAGGCATGAGAATTAATTTTGTTGAAAAAATAGGAAACATTTTTAATGTACAAAAAATAGTCCAAACACACCCAAAGGCTATGTCCTGAAGCGAACATGAGTCTTGCAGGGGGTTGCGGGAGTGTTTAATGGGGCAGCACCCCCTTTTGATTTATTTTGTTTTGTTTTTAAAATTGGATTTAAAGACTGTAATTGGGAAATTGTCATGCCTGAAATAGTAGTGTCAATGGAAAAATAAATTCAGTAAAAATAGAATGTACTACGCTAAATAAAGAACCATAAGAATTTGGTGATTGTTCGACATGTACATAGTAAATATGTTGATACATACTTAATTGAGTTAAAAAATTTGAAATAAAGGAATTGGCTTGAAAATCAATTGATGTTTGGGCTGTTGTTGTGATATTACATTTGGTTGCTTATTTTTGTGAACGATATGCTATGGTATTTATTAAAAGATGGTGGTAGGAGATGAAAAAATTATAAGGAATTTTCACAATGCATTGCATGAATGCCAGTCACTGAAGCTGCCTTCATGGTGTATTGATGAACTCTTAGATTTAGACATAAGAAAAAGAAACAATGCATTAGTGCGAACCTGTCTAGAGCGCTCGCGTTGAAAGCGCTTTGAAGGCATGATTGTGTGCAATCAATTGGAACCAAGACAATTTGGGGTCCAGAATTATGGTATTTGCAAAAACGCAATGCATTAGGGTGATGCCTCTAAAATATATTTAGGATGAAACATAATTTGAATGGAAGTGACAGTGTGCTTTTCATTCATTGCAGCATATAATACATGTAGCATTAGCATATAAGCAGTCGATCATATGTTTACAGTATCCACCTGCATGAAATTGATACTACACATCGTATCGTGTACATAACAGAGGAAACATTTTGCGGGACATTTTGATGAGTTTATATTTCAGTAATATATTAATATACGCTCTGTTGACTATATAGACAACATGGCAATTTAACCTCAAAATATTTAAGCCATACACTTTTTAAATTCAAATGAATATTTGAATACAGTCAAATGAATATTATTTTGATACACAGTGAAGTAATTCGTACAACAATATTTCCTTGGGACAAAATCGTGAACAAATATTAACGTCGCAAAATATACCTTTGCACGTAATTCCAATTCAATATATTTTAAAATCGGAATCCAGTAACTTTTTTAATACCCAACCGATTTCCACCGTTCAAGGGGGAACTATATCAATAAAGCCACGTTCTTTTCACATTTTGCCTTTAAACTATCCTAAAACAGTAATAAAAAGCGTTTATTTTTAAAGCATTTTGCTTAGGCACAGTTAATCAAGAAGTGATTATTGATGGTTACTACCAGTCCATGAATTGACCGCAGTGCAGCTGTGTAAACAACTGTTATTTGGTCAGATATGCAGTGTTGCCAAACCACACGCCAAAAAGTAGCCCAATTCCAAGAATATCTGTATTTTTGATACAAAACCTGTTTAAGCACCCGTTAAACAGGCTTTAATTGTAAAAAGGTCAGTAAACACTCGTTGGTGATAGGTATACGCTACAGAGAGGATATGTTTTATGTATTGTGACATACGTGAGACGTAAGAGATTTATTGTCGCATGTAAACCGTACGTAAGATGTCGTTGCCCGGCCTCCAAAAACTGTTTGAAAAGCGTTGCATGCTACAAAAGTTATTATATATACATGTCTCTTTTTTCTTTTTCTTTTTTCTTTTTTTTTATAAATAATACAAACATATGCTTCTAACAACTTTTATTATTATTGCAAACAAGACAAATAGTTCATATTCCCAGAGACAGCAGGTTTTGATTAGATTCTATGGTCGTTTATCAAAATAATGTATCCACTGCTAAAATATTACGTTAATTATTGAAAACCATTTCTTATTATTTCAAACAACCAAGTCACACATCTATCAATAACGGGCTAGTGAATGCATCTAAATTAATTATTAACAACTTTCTATTTTTTTCTATACACATCTAAATATCATTCAGTTATTTAGAATCGAAAACGCCGTCATTTTTCGAAAATTAAACTAGTGTTTTGTGCTTCTTTATAATGTTTTTGTGTGTAGTTTCTTAAATTCGGAATGTGTAAACCCATAATAAGTGATAAATTTGAAGAAAGTTGAGGGTTTATTTTGTATATAAAGAGCAAAAGTGAACAATAGCCCAACAGACATTAACAAAGTTAATGAACTGTGTGATTACAAATCAAACGGGTAACTCTCAACAGCGAGTAGTAGGAGAGCTCTGATGGGCCAACGTCCCGAAAAGAAAGGCTTCCTAAGCAAGGAATCATACCGAATTTATTTAGTCAAAAGTAAACTACATAATGTTAAACAAACAATTATAATTGAACAAAAATAAAGGATAACATACATGATCACACAATAATTTGCAAATATACATGTCTCTTACTATAAATCTGAACATGATGTTTTTGTGTGTGTGTTTGTTAACATTTGTACTCCGTTAGTTTTGTTCAAAATGTCGCCAAATTTATAGAGGAAAATACTGGAGGTGGTTATAAAGCATATTCGAAAACCAGCAACAAACGCTCACATTTCGCTCAAAA
Organism: Ophiura sarsii; assembly: GCA_035610835.1. Taxonomy (NCBI): domain Eukaryota; kingdom Metazoa; phylum Echinodermata; class Ophiuroidea; order Amphilepidida; family Ophiuridae; genus Ophiura; species Ophiura sarsii. The sequence goes on along the minus strand of CM069446.1, from coordinate 2,921,076 downwards.
ATGTCACTAAAATTACATCGCATAATAACTACCGCATAAAACCTTGGTATCGCCACACCCCCACACACGGCGCCGTACGGACGAGCAAATGAATATAAGCCATCGGAAATGATTTAGGAGAGGCCTAGAGGTTATATAGTGATGTTGTACAGGCTGTCCTCAAATGATTAGTACCCATCGATGCCCATAGTTCAATAATTTACGTCATCATCAAAATCGATGGGATTAGGTCCGGGTTTTTTACATCATCTTTGTCATACTGTACTATTTCAATAGAATTTTAGATCAGGAATATCGGATTTATCAAACTCAAGATACACTCCATTATGTAAAATATGGTGATTTCACCTTTTTGACAAAGTGCTAAAAAAAATGTGTGTGCTATTACAGCTTGTTTGAAAGAAACTTTTGTATTCTCATAATCTCTTGTCTACTCAATATAATATTGTGTGTCTTTCTGTTTTAACTGTTATTAGTTATGGGTGTTCAAATTATTAATAATTCTTCTCCTTAATTCAATTTAATGGGTAAAAGAAGTTTGTCCCACTTGAGTGACCCCATGCATTGTTTTATTTGACAAGTGTTTAGGGACTTCTAAATGAAGTGGTATTTGGTGAATCACCAGTGGCTTATATTTCATTTTCACATTGGAGAATGGATTTCGTGATGTTAAACACTAAGGGACTATGTCATTTTTAGCAAGTTTGTAGGAAATTGCATCCCCAATATGAAAAAGAAGTCTAAGCCACTGCTAATTACCCACGACCACGTCTTTACCTGTTTAAATATCCCTCAAGTTTAGCCACAAAACTAGCTCATTATAGAAACAAAGCTTGGGGTCGCTCATGCGTGACGATCCATTTTTACTCTTCAAATTGAATAAAAATGAAGAAACATTAATGGTTTGAACAACAATATGATACAACAGCAGTTTAAAATAGAAAGGAACCAAAAATATTAGCAGACAAGTATCGGACGATACTTGTACAGTCCAGAATCTGGGACCTAAAGTACACTTTTTCCGAATGTATTAGTATCTTTCAAACAAGCTGTTTTAAAACACATTTTTTTGCACTTTGCCAAAAAGGTGAAATCACCATGTCTTACACAATGGAGTGTAACTTCATTAAAATAAGACCGATATTCATGATCTAAAATTCTAATGAAAGGGTACAGTATAGCAAATATTGATTTTGATGATGAAAAAATGTATTGAACTTTGGGCATCGATGGGTACTAATCATTTTGGGACAGCCTGTATAAGTACGGCTGGGGGTTAATAAAGCAACTTTGTTTGAGGTGTAGGGGTTAATAAAAGTACGGTGGTATAATAAGCCAAGGGACCGGGGTCAATGATGTAATATGGATTGAGAGTATGTGGTTAATAAAGTAATGTGGCATAACCATACATTAAAAATATATTGGTATAACGCATAGGAAGATGGGATCGGAGGACCATGAGGTAATGAAATGATGTGTTTTTAAAAAAAATAAACCATGGTATATAGCTTGGGGCAGGGGAAGGTTCTTATACCCGGCATCATGGGTACTTGGCTGCCCGTACCTGTACAGGTAATTGTATGCTTTGTGTCTTTCGCTTTGTACCTTTATGGGAACTGTAGAGTACATTTGCGGTACAGTACAAGCAAAGGGGCCGCACAGTTACTGGTAGTACTGTGCAGTTACTTTGGTGGTACTTCACGGTACTTCAACAGTACCCATACGTGAACTTGACATAAAATACCCATACAGATACTGGCAGTTAAGTAGCCATGGTGCTTAAGAAAATGACTGTGTATGTCCCGGAGTTATGTATTTCAAATTTTAGAATAATGTTTTTGTTATATCTGTCATTGTATAACGTTTATAATATGTGTGGGCTTTTGTGTTTTTCTGCTGTTGTTGTTCTTGTTGCTGTTGTAGTTGCTGTTGTTGTTGTTGTTGCTGCTGTTGTAGTGTGCTTAGGGACTTTCCGAAATATGATTAAAACCATAGGTTGTGGTTGAAATGACCGTAAAATGGCGCATATTGCTAATTTGGGACATTGGTGGTTTGAATTTCCGATCAATATTATCATTTAAAGAATGCTTCAACTTAAATCATTATCACGGGTATTCATTTGGTAGAGTTATTAGTTCATGAATTTGCAAATAACAAAGTACACCATTTCTTATTTATCTAAAGACACTCGTCTACTTGTAGGACCCGAACGCCGTAATATTTGCGAATTCAAAGATACTCACTGGCTACAGAAATCTGTGTAATGGCTAAAAACAAAAATGCAGCTTTTTTTTCTGAAATGTATTGGAGTTATTGATTATTATGACAAATGGTGGTATGTTTTAAAACATTTTGGCGTAAAATGTATTACGTCACAGGCGTGTTTTAATAACGTTTCATCTCGACAAAGTGCTACGTCATTTGTTGGGGTAAGTGGTCCGAAGGGGTGTGGGGCAACTGGACCGCCTGCAAAAACTTAATCAAAATTGTAAAATTCATTTTGAAAATGAGTTGTTAGTGTCAATAAAACATGACTCGGTATTGAAATGTGAATAGAATATGAAATAATTCACATTATTTCAAGTTCTTAGACATTTTGGGGCATTTCGGGTCTAATAGGCCTACCACTATTTCTGATATTGAAGGATTACAATATGACATGACATTGCTTTAGAATGGTTTAAAACCTCGGTATTATGAATTACATCTTTATTATATTTTGAATGGTGTCTGTAAAGGTATTTGCTATGACGAAATATCATGATTTATGTATTTTATCCACTGCTTTTTGTGTATATCAACCGTTGCAACTGGGTCATCATTGTCATATTGACTAACTTCCCCTGTAACATGAAAAGCTGGCTAAATATCAAGATGGTTTATTATAAGTACTAAATGATGATTATATGAAGTAAATAAAATCATTAAAGAAAGGAGTATATGGACAAATGTATGGGGCGTCTGAATATCACAACCATGTAACCATTTAACTAGGTTCATACCGTTTTATCTAATAAACGTTGCAGTCGAAAATTGCGCTTGCTTTGTACACCATTAGTATTACTGCGTTTTACACGTTAACCACGAAAACTGTATAAAACATGGGTTTCATGAGACCTGTATCATTTTTACACGTTAAATAATATGGAAATGAGTTTGTAAAGAAAATACTGCTTAGTTACCGTGTTGTTGTCAATCAATGATTTCTGTGTATTCTAACCGTTGGAACATATAGGACCAGTTGCCCCAACGATGGGGTAACTGGACCGTGCCAAGTAAAGTGTTTAGTTAGTGGTAATTGGCCTTTTGTTTGGATATTTTTAACATTGATTATAATATGTTAAATGTAAACAGTTACATGGGTGATATTTTCATAGCAATTCCATAAATATTTACACGAGCTTTAAGCTTTTATATCATGAAATATGCTTAACCGGTCCAGTTGCCCCATCCTCCCCTATATGATGATGATGATGATGATGATGATACAACCTTCAAGGAGGTCTATCGTGAAGTCGCGATCACAGGTCAAAAAAACAGATAGAGTTGTGTGTCGTCCGCGTAGATGGTGTGGTCTAATCCATGTAAGCTGATTATGTCACTAAGCGGAGCAGAGTAGTAGTGAATCCAGGTGCACCTGCAACTAAACCCTGAGGGACTCCAAATTGAAGATGATGCGGAGTTGAGACTGCCTTTCCTACAGAGACTGATTGGGATCGTTCATGCAGGTAAGACTTGAACCAGTTAAGGGCAGTGCCTCCGATACCATAACGCTGAGATAGTCTTTGAAGGAAAATGTCATGTCAATGGTATCGAATTTGAAGAGGGTAGGTGTGTGCGGCTGGGCAGTCTGAAAACAGGGGCTTACCGAACTGAACGGGCACCAAAACAGGGGCTTACCGAACTGAACGGTCGCCTAAATTGGGGTCTTAGAGAACTTAATTCTTATACAAAATTGTGTCTTATAAACTGAATTTTAGGCAAAATATTGCCTTATGAACTGAATTTAGGCCAAATTTGAGGCTACATAACTCAAATTTATAAGATTTTCACACATTTTATGATTTTTGGTTGAATTTGGGGCATAATTCTGTTATACCCTACACACCAGCATCGGTAGTATGTGTCGTTCTTAAAAATCATGCACTATGAATACCTCTGTGAAGGGTATAACAGAATTACTCCGAATTTGGGGTCTAAGGGAACTGCCAATGGATGAAAAGGGGGTCTTATGGAACTGCCAGTGGATGAAAAGGGGGTCTTAAGGAGCGGTCGAAAGGGTTCCTTGCCAGCCGAACATACCCGTATGGCCAATATACGTGAGTACCCCCACCCCCCCCCCCCCCCCCCCCCCCCCCCCCATCAGTAGCGCGGAGCAGGTCATTTTGCACTCTGAGCAATGCCGTTTCACAGCTGTAGTTGGGGGCGGTAAGCCGACTGAGCACTCGGCGCACACTATAATCCGATCAGCACAAAAGCCTGATTTATTTATTTTTCTCATGTGAATTCAAGAAAAAATGACATTGTTTTATCATTATTTTGCATTTTTAAATTAAAATGTATCAGAATAATATCTGAGCAAGTTTGTTTCGTCGTATTACTTTTCTATTGTGTCTCATGCATTTAGCCACTTAAAGGCATATTATGTGATCTTTTCTAGATAGCGCCCTCTTTTCATTATTTTTTTTAGAAAGTAGATTTTCTTGCAGATTTACATTTCTGATCATAAATCATACATACATTCCAAGTTACAGAGCGATACGATTCCTAATTACCTCAAAATCATGGTTTTAGAGTGAATTTAGAGTAAAAATATAAACTGTCGGAGTTATCCGACAGTTTATTTTCACTCTAAAATCATGATTTTGAAGTAATTAAGAATCATATCGCCCTGTAACTTGGAATGTATGTACGATTTATGATCAGAAATGTAAATCTGCAAGAAAATCTGCTTTCTATTTTTTTTTCGATGTTGAGGGCGTTCCCTGGAAAGATCACATAATATACCTTTAATCATAAATATCATGCGTCATTGAGTACATTACTCAATATTTTGTTCGGTTTCGAAATGCATTAACTCTACCAACATAGTCATAACTGGATAACGGTACCATGAAATGTTGTGATTTTTGTTGTTGCTGATAACAGTAAACAAAATGCAGCTATTGATTCAAGCATTGGTCGCCGTCATATTTATTTTACTTTGAGTACACTTTATTGTTTTGTTGACCCCTTTCGCAAATTACTAGGTTTACTATGTCAGTGTGCATGAATGGGACCAGAACTATGCTAGACGAAAGTGGGTCAATATGTAATGAGAGTGATCTTGGTATGGGACGCATGAGTGATTCTATTGGGAGCTGCAAAAAAAACACCCTTGAACCCCGAGAACCGCTATAGTTGGAAGAAATTAGATAAGATCAAATCAAACTAGACAGTTATCATTTTCCATCCTTGAAGGGTAGACAGACCAATTTCAGTTAATATTCATAATGAAGTAGTTGGTTCACACAAATGAATTAGACACGTTCTTATTTTAGTAAATGTGAAAAATACTATATAGAAACACTGTTTTTTCAAGATCCAGACACATTTCCCCAGCAAAGTTTGAATAGAATTTGATAGCCGATATGTCATCATACTATGATATTGCAATCATGTTATTTTAATCCATTGCTGGGATAAATTTTAGGCTGAAGGCAATTGAATGTAGCCCACATTTTCCATAACAAATCAAGATCTGGGGGCATAAAATCCAAGCTAGAGCTGTCAGATTTTTCAAATTAAAACCGTTCTAAATTACAAATATCTCTTGAACAGAATACAGGCTGTAACAAAAAGAAAGTTATACAGTTTCGAAAAAAATATTAAAACTATCTCCCGTAAAATTTTTGTCTTGAATTTTAATGGTATGCAAGGGGAATTGTCTAAGCTTTCGAATAAGCTTTGATTCATGACAATCGATGGTCGGTAAGCAGATATGATAAATTGTCTAAAGTAGTCATGAAATCACCTGGGCCACTTTGTTTTAATCAATGGTAAAACCACTAGGATGAATATGAATGGAATCGAACCAGGAACATAGCAGTAGAGCGCTCTTGTTAGACAACAAGGGTTCATTTTAAGTGTATTCCAAAGAAGGTAGTCTACAGTCTTTACAAAGATCTGTAATATGGGTAGAATTAAAACCATCCCCTATACTAAGAGCATGGCTGCCGCTCAACAAGTGCCTCAATTCACATTAGAAAAACGAGTTGTTATGGTTGTAAACAGAACTTTTAATAACAATGATTGAGACATTCTTTGTGCTTACCGTTTGCTCAGGAGGAATAATGAGCTATTTTATTTATGAACTCCAAATAAAATTTATTTATTTTATGAATTTATTTATTAAAATGAAATAAAACTATTTGAAAAAGAATTACATTGTTCTCTTTAATGTTCCATGCATGATACCCTAACCATTTAATTTATACAAGCAAGATTGTATGATAATTATTGTGAAAGTGGCCCAACCCGATTTATAGACGACTTAGTAGACTATTCATAACTTTTAAAGGCTGACATCCTTATTAGCGATGTTATGAGTGAAGAGGTAGAACTTATTGAATGACCCTCGTAGCATCATGCTGCCAGGTTTTGGAGTCAAAGATGCAAAAATGAGTGATTTCCAAGCCAACACGTATGCTTTGTAGGCCCCAAATGGGCCGCCCCACATGGGACCCTTAATATTTTGGTCACTTCGTCGGAAAGGGACCCATGCGAGTTGGATCTCATGAGTCCAATGTGTGATTTGCATGGGTTTAACTAGGTCCAATATTATCAGGGTTGCCTTATGGGTAATGGATAATTATTTACATACACTAATACATGGCGGCAATCGGAAGAACAATTCAATCATTTGGCTTCTTTTTTTAATTCTCCAAGAAAATTGTTCATGTGAACAGTTTTTTGTGAATGAATGTTTGACGGCATTTGACACCATTGACCATCAGATCCTCATCAAATAAAACGTTTGCGTGATCGCTATGGAATTGCCGGTATCGCCCTTAAGTGGTATTCCTCTTACCTAAGTGGACGTGTCAGTCAACATTAAAGGGGTTTTGTCTGATGATATTTTTCTGACAGAGGGAGTCCCACAGGGTTCTGTGTTGGGACTACAGATCTTCACCATGTACACTGCCCCTTTGGGTGACATCATTGAATCGCATGGTATAAATTATATGACTTACGCTGATAATACCCAGCTCTACTTATTACTTAATCGTTCTGAAAGATCAACAGCTATTCGCAAACTGGAGCAATGTGTTCATGATGTCAAAGCCTGGTCGACACACAATAAACTGATGCTGAATGTCTCTAAGACAGAAGTTATATTTGTAAGTTCCAAATTTCTGAAAACTCTGACCTTCCCTAAATTAAAATCGGTGAATCTGACATAGAAATCGCCAGTGCAGCTAGAAATCTTGATGTTATTATTCATTGACAAGTCCCTGGAAATGAAAGGTCATGTCTCGAACATTGTTCGCGCGGCTTCTTTTGCCATTTACAAGATCGGAAAGCTCATAAAATATCTTGATCGCGAGTCAACTGAGCGACTTGTCCACGCCTTTGTGTCATCAATACTTGACAGCTGTAATATCCTTTTGTATGGTCTACCTGAATACCAAATTGCAAAGTTACAACAAGTGCAAAATTCTGCTGCCCGACTTGTGTCACGGTGCTCAGGGCGTGACCATATGAAGCCGGTTCCTTGTGAGCTTCACTGGCTCCCTGTTCAGCAATGCTTACAATACAAGATAGCTCTACTGACCTTCAAGGCATTAAACAATATGGCACCAGCATATATGACAGAACTCCTAACTAAATACACTCCCGGGAGAACCCTTCGCTCTTCTACTCACAATCTTCTTCGCATCCCGGCTACAGGAAACACAAAATGTTACAGTAACAGAATCTTTGCGATCATAGCACCAAATATTTGGAACAGTTTCCCATCATATATTCGCTCAATGTCATATCTTTAAGTCCATACATAGTGTCTGATTGTTTAGTATATTGTCAACTATTGTGCAGGCCCTATATGTATTTTTGTTACGCAGTTCCTGTAGTTCCTGTATGTCTCTCCAGGGAGGTGTCAAGCTTGTTCAATGCTTACTCTTAGCACAATTAAATGTCAAGTCGAAAATTTTCTCGCGCTACACGCGCATGAAACTCGTCGCCCAAACCTTGTCGGTTCACTTTCCTTTCTTGTCCCCCCCCCCCCCCCCCCACCCCGTATGAAAAACCTAGCTACGCCACTGAGCCTATATGGGACCCTGATAGGTTTACCCAAACATAGCCCATTAGGCCCTCAGCTCGCACATAACCTTGCCCTCATTAGCCCTGATTGCCTAAATGTAGCCCGTATGGGGCCCATGGATCTGTGCTGGCTGGGTTAGAACTATTTTTAATTTTTCACTATGGGTTCATGGAAATTTGGTCGTCACGGTAACCCGAGAAGCCACGTCACACATTATCAGCGAACCGAGCTGAATCGACAATTTGTGGAATCGACCCGACGCCGAAAATGTCGTTCCAATCGCTCGATTCGTTCCAAAGATAATGCGCCGACAAGGTATTAGCCATGTGCAAACCTGCTGATCGTAATTTCATTTTATTTCATTTCATTTATACTTTATTAATCCCAAACAGGGAAATTCAACTCATGAGAGCACCATGACATCCCTCACAACTTCGGTTTTCAAAAACAAACTTTAGTGTGGGTAGGTAATAGAGGTTCCATCATTCATGCATTCGTGGAACCATAGGGAGAGTATACTTACTCTTTAAATGTAAAAGAGTGAAATTCCACTCTAATGGAGTGAATATTCACTCTTCAAAGGAGTGCCTACAGTGATCACTCTAATAGAGTGAAAGTCACTCCTTGAAAGAGTGGAACCATTTTCACTACAAAAAAGAGTGAATTTTGTTCACTCCAGGAACGAGTGAATTTTCACTCTTCGAAGAGTGCCTACAGTGATCACTCCATTGGAGTGAAAAAATAGTGAATATATAAGGAGTGAATTTCACTCAATTAGAGTGAACTTCACCCTCATTGAGAGTGAACAATAATGGAACATTTTAATTAGTTAATCACATTCACACGATTGAATAACTTGCAATTCAATAGAAAATTTTAATAACAAACAAAGAGTCATTATCCAAAATATACTTACCAAACAACTGCTGTCATTTGCCTATGTTACATTATCACTTCCTTTCGGTAGTGATATTTCTCTATGTTAAGTATCTAAATCTACTTTCTATGGTGTTTTTTTATCGATGACGTTTTTACGCGTTTCATTAATGTAATTTATATTTAATCATTATTTGGAATTTAAAATTATTACAGAAACAATTAACATTGATATCATCATTAATTATCACTTCAATAATGTTTAAATATAATAAAATAAAGAATATTTTGAGTTTTTGAATATTTTTCTATTTGATTGTGTTCCGACTCTCAAATTATTTAAATCTGTTACAACTCATCAACCGCACAGAGTGAAAAGTCACTCGACACCGAGTGAAAAATCACTCTTTACGAGTGACAATGACTTCACTCTGAACAACGATTGACATTTTCACTCGTTTACATTAAGAGAGTACGCTACTGCATACAAATCAAGTAAAAAACATCAGCAAAAAAGCAAAGAAATAATCGACTAATATAAAAATCAACCCCTTTATCATCATAGTGAACAGGGCGTCGTAGGTACTATAGCTATGGAAGCAGTAAACGTCAGTGGCGTAGCCAGAGGGGCACGAGGGGGGCGATCGCCTTCCCCCCCCCCCCCCCCCCCCCCCCAATATTGACGTCGTGTCGGTTGAGATTGGCACTGTCGGTTCATTTGACCAGAGGAATCATGGAATTATCAATGTGTGGTCAAAAGTACACATATGAGAGAATAACGGTCACCTAAATGTTATTCGTTGGTATAAGCTTGTTTAGAGCCAAAATGTACCTCGATCGTGCCAAAAATAGGTGTAAAGTCAAAAATTTCGCGCGCTAGCGCGCATTTCTGGCCTAACAACAATTTTGTCGGTTCATTTTAATTTCTCGCCCCCCCCCCCAATATAAATAACCTGGCTACGCCACTCGTAAACGTGGTAGCCCCAATGAAGCGCCAGCGGCTCGAATTTCAATGTGAGCCAACTCCCTACCGATAAATGCCGTGTACATGCACACCAAAAAACCTTGATTAAACGTTGGGTTCGTGTCACCAATGCTATTGTCACGTTAAAAGATTAAGATTTGAATAGACGTTAAAAGATTACAGATTTGAATAGCTACGGTAAAGTAGACGTTAAAAGATTACAGATTTGCATAATTCCCGTAAAGGATTATGCTGACGTTAAAAGATAAGATTTGAATAGCTACGGTAAAGTATTAGACGTTAAAAGATTAGAGATTTGCATAATTCCCGTAAAGGATTAAGTTGACGGTAAAAGATTAAGATTTGAATAGCTACGGTAAAGTATTAGACGTTAAAAGATTAGAGATTTGCATAACTCCCGTAAAGGATTATGTTGACGGTAAAAGATTAAGATTTGAATAGCTACGGTAAAGGATTAGACGTTAAAAGATTACGGACTTGCATAACTTTAACGGTTTATCTCCAAAATCATAACCATCATTTTTTTAGGTCAATAAGTCAGATATTCAAAACAAACAAACCTCCTAGAGAACTTTATTGCTTACTTGCTTAAGGCGTCCCGAAGGGACGGACTTCTGTGATGGCCTTCCATAATGGTCTTTCAAGCATGCAGTTTTTCATGTCCTGCCTAGTTAGTCCTGTATCCTCTGATAAAAGCTTGATGTAATTCTTTCGTGGTGGTCCTCTAGCCTTGTGTCCATGCTTGGGTTGCCACAGGAGAACTTTGGAGACTGCTTCCTCTTCCCTTTTGAAAATAGTCACCAAAATCAGAACAACCGCAGAAGGTGCTACCAAATTTGCTAAGAATCATTTGCCCAAAATGTACACAGGAAAAGTACAGGGTGTCTAAAATTATGATGAAATAATGCATAAAATGAATGTTTGTATATAATATTCTATGAAATTTAGTTAGCATGGACCATTTAATTTAAAAGAAAATGGTTATCAAAATGAACTACATGAATATCGTTAAAGTTCCTTTTATTTTGAATCCAAAATAGGTCTAAATAGCAAATTTTTCATAAATCTATGAACAATTCTGTGAAGAAACACTTCTGGGTTTTTTAGTTAAATGTTTTACTACCCAGGGTAGAAAAGGACTGAAGAGTCACACAAATGAAATAGAGAGACTGCGATTTGGCCATTGTTTAATCAATAAAATGAATAAAACTGTGTATTTTTTACATTAAAACACACCCTGAATTGAACATCATATTCTAGTAGAGAATGTCTAGATAACAATTCGATATTAGTATTCATAGTAGCAGGCACATGTTATTAACACATATGAGAAGTTTGAAAACTTTCCTATGTATACTTTTAAAATGGCATCAATTTCAAAAGTTCTAGTTTTCCGCTATTTTGTGTACAAACCTATGGGCGCCTCATCCACCGGCTCCTCATCCACCGATCCCACCCTTGACTCACTCGACGTTTAGATTGATAACTTCACTGTTGCTAAACATGTGGCTTTAAAATAAAAAAAATCGGTAGCTGGATAAATTGTCTTTAATATGATACCAAAAATGTTATGTTTTCTTGACAATTTCTATTTAAAATAGAGACACGTATCACGATTTTAAGGATTTTTTGAAACGATCCCACCTTATTTGATATACCTATTAGTGACCTGTGACCATATACCAGCCGCAAGTTCCCTGTCACTAGGTACATAGTGGTGACTACATCACAGTAGTACATGCACATGAAGACACGGTATTAACCTTGGAAATTACGATGACATTCGAGTGCCTCCACCTCTTTTGCTTCTGTTACCTCTGACTGAAAATGGTAAATGTCTGCGAATCGACTATAGTCCCCCCCCCCCCACCCTCCTTTGAGCAACTTCAAACTTTTTGGCCACCCCCCCCCCCCCCCCCTCATTTTGCCCAGCCCCCACCCAAATTATTTCTGAACACTCGCTTAATACAACCTGAGACGAATATCCGAAGGGATAAGAAGCTCTATTCATTCCTGTTATGTGCAGCGGTGCAAGTCTAACACGGTTATTGTTTAATATGCTTGATGCCAATCGATTATCTTCATTCAGTTTAATTTGTAGCACGACCTCATTATGTGAATTACCGCGCTATTTCAAACTTAGTGTTATCCACACGTGTGTTACGATCTTCTTAACAACCTGAACACACTGCAGTATCGGACGGTCACCGACATACAGACTGTGATATATATCTAAAATGATTACGCATTTATATTGCTAGTATTATGGTATTTCATAAGAGTATGCCAATTAAAACCTACTAGAGCCCTAGCTTCAATCCCATAAACAACGTATTATGATATTAAAAGTGCATGATTTGTGTTTAGAATTTTATTAATGTGAATTTAGAGGCCTACACTAACAATTTGGTGATTTTATACA